>JAJLXV010000146.1:0-38722 GCA_030571435.1 Myxozyma mucilagina | reverse complement strand
AGAGAAGAGGAAGTAAGGTCACGACCAAAAGTGAGCAAGCAACCATCATCAGCATAGCCACGGAGATTGCAGTGGTTTGGCAAGACGTCCTCCACTTCCTAATTAGGGTTCTTCTCAACCATATAAGGGGTGAGCCCTCTTGCGTAGGCGTTACATAAATTTGATTGATTGGTTGATACAACCAGTTCCTCTTCTTCGGAGAAGCGACGAAAGGACCTACTCGCATTCCGCACACTTAATGCACGTGCACTACGCTTGGTGTGACCATTATCGGAGTCCACCACAAAATTTGTGGTTACTTGTAGTTCTTAGGATAGTTACACGCCGTATGAGGGTTCCGCCCCCTCGCGTAGGCGTTAAATAAACTCAACTCAACTCAACTCAACTCAACTCAACTCGACCTCGAGGTCAACTTTTTATCGCTCTCGGCTTAAGGTCTATACCTCTGATTTGCGTGTAGGTTGTGTACATTATTCTATGCAGTATTTACATCAGATTTCGAGCTCAAGAGTCTCTGGTTGTTGTAATTTAAAGTCTACCAGATAGATGATGCGACTGGATCTTATGTAGCAAATCAGAAATCATCAAAAGTACAAAGTCTGTAGCTATAAAACTCAAACAGGTAATCTCAATTGCAGCCATGAACCCAGTCTAGTTGCGCTGAAATAGGCAATTTAGAAACTTACCCGAAAGCACTGAGAGTACAAATAACTTGTCATTAGTTAGTATTGGTGGTTCATTAATCATAAGAAAAAGCCTCTTTTGGCCATGACAAAACAATCTATAAGAAATTGTCGTTCGCATCAAAATCTATTGTATCACTATAAACAAAAAAAACAGAGATCTACAACTAATTAAGTCGTAGTGACTCCAGTGTCAGCTTGAGCACTCATTCGGCTGATAAGATATTAGACTTTGAGTGCTTTGTTGTAACTCTGAAATCCATTTTCGTATATGTGTTTCAACTTTTTTCTTCTCATCATGAAACATAATTGAAGACTGCTGTTCCAATTCCTCGTATTTAGCTTTTATACTATTCAGCGCTACTTCGACTTCTCGAGCGCGTTTCTCTTTCGCAGTGAGTCTTAGTCGATCAGTTAACTCTTCAGGTGCAAATAAAGCGAGTACTTTATTGTTCTTCACAATGCGGTCGGAAAGAGCGAGATCATGAGAATGTTCTGGACCTGTTCGTGTGATAAGATAATGCGCTGGAGCCCAAGTTTCGTCGAGATGACAGACAATTTTTATCTTCATAAGACAGTCATGGGTTTCTCGAGGACGTCTGTTGCGTATGCGTTTGACTGGTTGCTGTGTGCTTGTGTCTAGCGATGGGGCATCGGCGTTGATAAGCTCCGTGACATAGAATTGTTCTTGTTGCTGCGAATCTTGTATATTTTCAAGGTTTTCTTGGATATTATTTGGCCTACTGCGTCGTCCGCGTTGAGTAGTTTGCTTGTCAATTCGACAATGAAAGTAGCTAGTCTGTGTTCTCACAGCATCTTTAGAATTCGTGCTTCGGCCGTGGATTTTGTATACATTCTCGACAAACGGAAAGAAGCGTGCATATTCCTCTGGACTCATATGAATTTCACCTTCAACATAAAATAGACGCTCTCTCCATGTACGAACTACCTGAGGATCGCATTCATTTGCGGTACTGAGCCTGGTTAACGAGGTGATGCTCGCGGCCATGCCGGTGAAAGCAACAGAGAGAACGCGCAGAAGTAGGGTTTTCATGTTTCGTTCTAGTTGTGAGCGCTTCACATTCGATGATAAAATTGTGAATGCCACTTATACTTTTAAAGTACCACTGTTGATGGGATTACGGAGACTGCGAGATCCGATTTCGCGAATGCAGCTGCATTTGTTTGCAGAGACACTTCGACCACATCTTCCGACGTGCACGCTGCCTATATTCTCTAGAGTAGCCGCAGACGCAGTCCCCGCCGACAATAAACTATGTGCAAGTGTCCCTGCTGGTTGGCATTTTATATTTTTTCCTACTGCTCTGGACGAGCGTGTTTTGTTTTCTGATGGTTATGATCCCGTGGAGTCAAAGGTTTCCTTGGATGGGCGGTCGCGGCGGCGATGGCGAGGTGGTGAAATCAGGTTAGGAGCCCCAATCCTAGCTGATCGAAATGCGACATGCATTGTCCAGGAAGACACCATGTTGGAGGGAAATGAGGACCAATGGAGTCGAGTAGATGAATTCAGTGAGCGGACTATTACGGCTGATGGTCAATCTGAGCCTGCGCTTGTTGAGCATCGACATCTAAGTTACTTTCCATTACAGTCGGTAAGCTCTGCTGTGCAAATATCACGAAAAATTAGACGTAAGTCTTTTTGAATATACTGGTATAAGTAAGTCTGATGTGAATTAGGACTGCATGAACCATTTTACACAGCATTGTTAATTCCGAGTCGTGCGCTTTTATTTCGCTTTGCAGCGTTAACATTCAACGCGCATCGAGTGCACTTTGATCCGGAATATGCTCGTACAGTCGAGCATCTCCCAGACGCAATTCTACCTGGGGCGCTTTCTTTGTCGCTTTTACTTTCTTGGATACAGTATGACCCAAAACTTGTAAGTAAATTGGGGTTGAAAGCTGGTATTGAGAACGTCAAGTACTCTTGCGTCAATTTCATCGTTGTCGAGAGACCGATTACATTGTGTGTTGCAGAGCCCAAGTTGACTAATGGCAAAATTACTGTCCGGGCTTGGATTGAACAGGATGAAGGCGTGGTTTTGAAAAGTACAATAAAAATGGCGTAGAGAGCATTCAAGCATTTGGTATATAATTGGGCGGTATACATCGCGGAAAAGCTGCATGCCCACGTTCCTACAGCGCTGGATCCCAACCAGCGTAATTGCAGCTAGCGCGAAGCTTAGCATATCCACTCTCTGTACATTTGCTGAAGCTCAATCACTTATCAAGCGATAAATAGCTTTGTATAATAATTTGTATTTCGTGTAATCGGGCGTTGTAAAACTACGGACTGAGACTACTAATACTGTAGAGATTTAGTAGTGCTATAGCCTCGTAAATAATACCGGGTACATTCGCTTATAGACGCCATCCCAAAGCGATTAAAATAATCAAGGTTTGAGATAGATCAGAGCCTTAACCCTTTAGAGCTGATCAGGTTTGGGGTTGCGGTGGGTCAAATCATGTGATTAACAAATACGGTTAGCGCGCATTGCTTGCCACTCAAGTACTTGTCCAGCCACGATCTCTTTTGTTCTCCAGCAACCAAATGTCTTTTATTTTCAACACACGATATTCCTCTTATAAAGGTTTGTTCATATATTGGTTTATGGAGGATTTCATACTGATTAAGCAGCTATTATCCTTGTTTCATCACGGTAGACAATATGACAGTAAACACGATCATCACAGCGGTGAGTGCTCCGGCTCCCGCGGCCAGCACTCCCATCAAGTTGGCCAAAAAGACCAAAAAGAAAGCTTTATCAACATTTGCAACTCCAGTTCGTTCTAGCAGCGACACAGATAGATACGCGGGACCAACTTTCCACTCTTCTCCTGCGCCAAACGCGATTCCGGTGCCAAAGTTCATCTCCAACTCGGTGCCGTCTTCGGCTTCAGACGGGTTCAAAGCAGGCTCTTTATACGAGTCCGATGGAGAATCTGAATCTCCTGTTACTGTTCCCGCATCGGTTTCTGCTTCACCTTCGCCATCGCCGTCGATTTCCCCGGCGATGTCGCATTCGGAAACGATGCCGTTCCCGATCGATGATGTGTCGCAGCCCTCGTCACCTGCACTAACCCCTCGCGATAACAAACCCGCTACCCCGCGCAGCAGATTTGGCGACAACGTCGTCTTCAAGCCTCGTCGCAAGCTCGCACAAAGCAAAGAGAATGCACCTATAGTTACTTCTACTTCTACTCCTCCTCTTCCTCGTGCTACTGTTACTGTGCAGAGTGAGCCAAAGTTGCGCCGTGCACCCGCTGATTTTGACTTTTTGTTCAAAGGCGTCGCTGAGAAGCCGCGCAATCCTCAAGGTATCAACCACAATATCTTCAAAGCTGTCAACCAAACTGCTGCTGCTTAGGCTGATTAGTGCTATACAGTATACAGTATACAGTTTCGTTTGCGTTTTTGTTGTGTTTATTTTTTTGTTTTCCGTTTTGTTTTTTGTTCGTTATATGTTGAGTCGTTGTCGCCGTTATGTAAAGGCCTTACCGACCACTCTTTCAAATGTCCACGAGTCGTTGTTGCCGCTATGTACAGGCTACTGACTTCTCGTTATCCTCGTTTTGTTATCACTTGTTGTGATATTACATGTTCTCGTCACGTATTGAAATACCGCTCTTTGTACCCTACAGTTGTTTCATCAGGTTCTTATTGTTAGCTATATATATGGTTGGATCTCGTTGTTTCTATAATCATTACTTCTTTTGTCTTCAATTGGAATTACTGGTATTGTATTTTGTTTTGTGTTGTGGTATCTTTCTTTATCGTTTCGTCTTGTGATATGCAGTGTTTGGGCGTTGCGTTGATGTCTCTTGCTATTTGCTCTTGGGTGTATGCGTGCGTTCGTGCGGTCTTTTATTTTATATAACTACTACTTGAGTATTCTGTTTACGTTCGTCATGTGAATCCGGTTTATATGCGTTCGTTCGTTTATTGTTCCAATGTTTTTTAGCGTTTTAACGATTTTTATGCTTTTCTTTTCCTTTTTTCTTATTTGTATCACTTTATGGACTTGTACATCTGTTGCTATTCTATTTTTGAATTTGCAGGTGCACATTCTTTTTGTTTTATTTATTTATTTATTCTTTTTTTCTCTTCTATTATTATTCTTTTTTTCAATTTTCTATATTATGTTTTGTTTCTTTAATAAACAGAAGTTTCGTGTTTTGTTATCAAGACTCAAACTTCAGTTTTTTTTCTATTTCAAATGCAAACTTTCTGCCTTTTTTGCAAATATTTCTAGTTTTCCAAGTTTCATTGTAGCATGGTTTTAATCGTTTTCTCGAGTTTATGCGTTGAATTTTTCCGATTTTGAAACCGAGACTTTTTTAATACCTCGTTCATAAGTTGTTCACCAAACTATTAAAACTGTTGAATCGTTGCTGAGAACTCGGTTTTGAAGTGTTTTCTTTGTTTTTGCAATTCTAGTTTGTGAAATGTTTTAAGAAAAATGTTTTGGTATACCTGGTCTGTCTCTGATGTCTATTTTGGATTCACTACTTTCTACGATTTTCTATGGCGCCTTCTTAGTACTATGAAGATCTAAGACTGTGGCAGTTGTAAGTGCCTCTTAAATTCTTTTTAGTGAGATTATCACCAGTTAAACAATGAAGAGTTCAAAATTCATTATTACAACACAACAATTGAGTACGACACAACAATTAAATTTTCTTTGAATTTATATAACACAGCAATTACTATCAAACCACAATGAAAAAAACTATTGCTGTAATAAATATATGGTTTATAAAATATCAAAATTCTTTGTGTAATTTTTTTGAGTTAAAAGCAGTTAGTTTCAGAGAACTCAGACAGTTCAAGGGAATCATTTCAACGGAACAAATGGCGCTCAACTGGCTTTTTACCGTACATTTATTACAGTCTAGTTACAGTAAATATTTTTGTATATAATGCATATAATTTACAAACTATGCAATGCATGATTAAGTTAGTAAAACGATAGAGAGGGATATGATGTTGGAGATGATTTTAATAGGCATACAAACTTCAGAATTAAAAAGGTGAAGTACGGAAATAGCAAAAACCTAGAATGACTGAAGAACAAAATAGGAAAAGTTACAGGAACGGGGATAGAATAAAAGCTAAGCTTAAGGAATCAGAAAATGCAGAAAATGATACCAAAATTAAACTATTAAACGAGGACAAAACCAAAATCAAAACCAAAAGAAGAAAAAACTAGAAAAGATGCACTAAAACTTCAAGACACTGGAGACCGGCTCGCTCATGCCCACGTAAAGACCATGCTCTTCAATATATCTAATCACGGAATTCGGAAGTAAGTACTGGACCGACATACCGCGGCGAATAAACAGACGAACTTTTGTTGATGAGATATCGTTGTATATTAGTTGTTTGATGACGATGACGTTATGTCTGTGTTGGTATAATATATCGTGGGAGAGTAAGAAGGAGCGCACGTCTGAACCTGTTCGTTCGACTATTAAACATCCGTAGCGACCGAGGATGTGGTGAAGGTCTTCATCAGCCCAAACGCCAGGGTCACCCATTGACTCAATAAGATCACCACCCGCCAACAACAATATTTTAACAGGACGTCGTTCTCCAGATTTCGTACGAACTCCGCCACGTTTAACATTAATCTCATAATTAAAATGATCAAGAACAACAGCCGTGCGCTGATACGACGGTTGTAGCGATTCCCATGCGTCGACCATTAACCAACTCGAAGTTCGTTCACATGCAAGTTCACACATTCGAACACGGTGCTTCGCCGGAGCCAGCCCAGCTTTGCGGTAATGATCAGACACAGGGGAATAATACCCACCCACGACCTCGTACTGTCCCGTTTCGCGGATCGTGTCAATAGCCATTTCAAACATGCGCAAGTGGAGGTACGTTATAGGCGAGAAAGAGCCGCACGCGACCACGACGAGCGGTTGCATATCGGCGTCTTGCAGAACGTGCGCGAGTCTGTGGGTAGGGAACGAGTAGCTTTCGAGGTCGCGGGCTTGTCTGGAGATGCCGTGTGGGATTTCTTCGAGGTCGGCGGATTGGAGCGGAGTTCGGTTTGCGGATTGTGAATATGGCGCCTGGCCGTTTGTTTTAGGCCCTGTTTTGACGACGGCGTCAATTGCTGAGTCTGGCATTGCAAATGCTTTGCAGAATTGTAGAGAGTGGAAAGGAAAAGCGAGGTTAAGATGTGTAAGAGTTGAGTATGGGTTGAAGAAGAGTTCGTACAAAGTTCGCACAAGGTTCGCACAAGCGTGATGGCACGTCGCACACCGGTTGTACAAGATTCATACAGTCTCAATCTCGGTACAAATAAACCGTTTCCAAAGAAAAAAAAAGATAAGAGACACTCTGATTTCAGAGGAAACTCTTCTTCTTTCTTTTTCTGTCCTTGTTCTTTGAGAACAGAAGATCGCGCAAAAAGGCGGGGAGTAGGGCGGGGCAGGTAGGAGGGGCCCCTCCAAATAAGAAATTAAAAGAGCGAGATGAGAAGGAAAAGATGACTGACAGACGAAACCTGAAAAAGTTTAAAATAATCGAGAAAAAAAGAAAACTGACAGAATGTCCGAACAGTCCGCAGATTTTTTAGCGTCTTTTGAAAAATACAAAGATATTGTTTTATAGTTTTTTCCATGTTTTGAATTATTTTATTTATTTGGCTTTTTTGTATATTGCTGAAGTAAACTTGCTTGCTTTCAAATAATGACTTTTTAGAAATAAAATTCGGACGACCGCGCGAACGGGAGCCAGGCCGTTTCCCGGACGGGCTGATCTCCGCCGGCTATATCAGTTCTAATTAAATCCGACAACTCGATTAACAGAACTGTCTCTTATATAATTACGGTTTAAAAAAAATAAACTTATTGGACTAAAAATCAATATTAGAACAGTTGAAGAAAAAACAAAAATTTTAAAATAAATTGACGACTTTGGCAGACAATACTCTGCCACCGGAAGTATCAATTTGATTTCTCCGGTAAAATACCTTAATTTGGATACTTTCCCACCGTTTGCACTTCCACAACTTGGGTTTGGCATGTGAATACAAATGTTATGAACAGCATTTCTATGATCTGATGAATTGTGGTTAAAAAGTTGTAATTTTTTTTGGCTTTGGGAGATGTTGCAGCATGTTTCTTGATAACATACTGCTGTATTGGTAACATCGCGAGTAGAGTCAGATGTAACTTCTACCGTCATTTTTGCAATGAACTCGAAAGTATAAAAGACAAGCGACACCCCCTACAGAGCTCTCTTGTTTACAGGACTGATTTGTTCATACTATGCAGCAAAATAGTACTTAAAACTGAGACCTCTGCAAAGTGGTGCAACGTACAAAGCCACGACGCAGAAGACTTGATTGGGCTCGTAACCTGTGCTAAGTTGACAAAATTAAAGAAACACCGCAACTTTTTTTGTGATCAATGTGGTGGTAATGTTTATATATGATACACCTTCAAAAAATAGAGAACATGTGCTGTGTGAGCGTTTAATTCGTTGAAACTGTGATGCGTAGGGAGTTGTTCATCTTCGTTTTGTCGATTTGTAATATCGTACGACAAAGAATATAAAATGATTGCTCGACAGCTGATTGTCTACCAGTTTGCTGATTCATTATAAATCTGGCTATATTGTGCAAACTGCAGTTGCATGTCCAATCTCATAAACGCTGTAGTAAATACTTTCAAAAAAATGCATATTAATTAAAAACCGACGACTAACTATGTACAAATTGCAAAGATCGTTTCTACGCAGCCTCCTTCGCTTTCCGCGCCTCCCATTCTTCAGGCGTCAAAGTCTTGAGCTGCATAGCGTGAATTCCACCTTCTTCTGCCATTTCTTTTTGGAAAAGCGAGTATACTGCTCTATGTCGTGCCGGTAGATTCTACATTCATCAGTACCACATTTTACAACCAACCAACTTAACCAACTTAACAAAGCGCAAAAAAAAAAAGAAAAAAAAACACACCTTGCCTTTAAAAGCATCCGAGACGATTTCTAATCTAAAATGCGTCTCTTTACTACTCACGCCCGCCATAGGTTTATGATGCGCATGTTTATGAGAATCATTAAAGATTGCTAAATGCGTGGGCTTGAGTTCGTTTGTAATGACGCTTTTGATTTTGTCTGCGTATGGCGTTTGCGAAAGCGTGCTCATGGCGCGGGTGAGTATCTGCTTTGTTGTCGTTGTTGTTGAGAGTAGGAATGGAAGGCGCATTTTAGGAAAGAAGAGAAGAAGAGGTTGGGATGAATTTGGGAAGAGGTTGGGTTATTGTTTACTTTACTTTTCCCTTTGGTCCCAACGTGGAGGTTTACGGGTTATCGATAAGATAGAAGATAATAAATAGCAAAAGGAAATAGCAATATGGGACCACCGATTGTGTATCCGGATCAGATCGAGGCAGAGTATCCGTCTGATTTAAAACTTAAACAAGTTCAAATACTATTTCGCCATGGTTTGTAGCCTACCTTCAATATACATCAACATAAGTTACTAACGTCATATAGGAGAACGAACACCGGTTCATAGATCAATTCAGCAATGGGATAAATGGCAATTCCCAATATTCTGGCCCCTCTGCGATTCTTCACGATTTTCTTTAATCGGGATAATAAACCCGCACGCAAAGCCCCAGCCAATATCCGCCTTTCCCTTCGAACGTGAAATCGAAAGTGTAACCGCACCGTCAGCGCATTCGACTGTGTTCACCAACGCTGGTAAAAATGGGATTTGTTTAGAAGGACAGTTGACTGATAAAGGGAGATTGAGTGGGTATAGATTAGGAGAGCAGTTACGGGCGTTGTATATTGATCGTCTTGCGTTTTTACCTAGATCGTTCACAGAGCAGTCGGATGTATACTTACGCACGACGAGTATCGTTCGATCGCGAGAGACGTTACAGCAAGTATTCGCGGGGCTGTACCCGTTCAAAGTAGCAGAGCAACCGCCTAAAATTTACGAGCGCTTACCGTTTGAGGAGAATTTATACCCGACATCGCATTTATGTCCGCGGTTAAAAGAGTTACGAACGCAATTCGTCGAGGCAGCGGCGATGAAATGGGATCCAGAGTTGGAAAAAGTTGCGGAGAAGTTTAAACCGATTTTGAATACGGATGGGATTACGGTGGGAAGGGGGAAAGACAAAGACGGAGCATGGGCGATTGTGGATACGTATGCGTCTGCATTAGCGCATAATATCAAAACGCCAGCTGTCTTTGACGACAAAGAAGCTGTCAACTTACTCGCACGCGCATCTATCGACACTGAATTCACCGGCTTTGAAAAATCCACTGAAATGAAAAGACTCGGCATGGGTTCATTTTTCAAAGAAGTTTTAAATAGAATGACAATCGGTGATATCGTGCACGGACAAAATGACGCCGAAATCGCAAAGATGCTGAAAAAGGAGAGCGTTGTGGTTAGAAAAGTGCCAAAGTTGGCTATGTACGCTGCGCATGATTCGAGTATTGGTACGATTTTAGCTACGATGGGTGTTCTTGAGCGTAAGTGGATTAATTTCACTACACATGTTGTGTTTGAGCACTTTGAGTTGAAAAGTTCATCTGAGGCGAGTAAATCGTGGTTGTCGGGGGCAAAGAAAGAGGAGTTTGTGAGGGTAAAGTATAATGGAAGACCGGTTGCGTTGCCGGCGTGTAAGGAGGAAAGAAGACATAGGAAGGGAGACGAGAGTTTGTGTACGATGGCTGCTTTTAAAGAGTTTGTGAAGAGCGTTGCGCCGGAGGATTATGCAAGGGAGTGTAATATGAATTTGGGGCTCAAGTGAGTGAAGTTGAAGACAGATACTTTGCTATAATGATATCAAAACAAGTACCAGGAAGTGGCATCAATTGTACATAGTATTTTCAGAATCGATGATTTGCTACATCATTAAATAGTTAGTGCGACCACAGTGACCTACGCAGAAAGAATAAATAACAATGCTCGGAAAGACATCAATAAGAAGCAGGAAGAAAGTGTCATAAACAGAGGAGAAGTTGAGAAAGAGACAGTAAAGTACGATTAAAGCATTATATAATTACGCGGTATTTGGCTAGTATAAAAATGCAATTGATAAAAATCAGTGGTAAAAAGCAGAAGAAACAGCCCATATTTCTATAATAAAGAATATATCGAGAAATAAGAAAAAAAGACAATAAATGTAGTACAAATGAGAAGAAGACAATAATATGTAGTGAAAAGAAAGAAGGCTCATGGAGAGAGAGAATGAGTACGATTAAAGCACTCTATATTTAGATGGTATTTAGATGGTATAATATATGCTTACTATATAAAAGAATGCAATTAATAAAAATCAGTGTTGAAAAGCAGAAAGAAACAGCTAATGTTCACATATTGAGAAATAAGAAAGGCAACTACAACACAATCAAGAAGTAGAGTACGACGACCAATCAGAGCGCCCGCAACGGCCGTCAGCCAATCGCGCCGGGAGCAAACCGGATTCGCGCGCATAAGTCGCACGCACGCCGAGTGCACGAGCCAGTCCGCACTAATTCGTAGAGACAAAGCCGAGCCGCGCGAAATTGAAGCAGCGGAATACCGAATTTAGTTTCGTTGATTTAAAAGGTATTTCTATTTTATTTTTTCCAATACAGGTTGAAAGGGTAATTGGCTGATTGAGAATTAGATAATAGAAATGGCTAGTGTTTTGAGAGAGTTCTGGGAGGCTGTTGCGCCCGTCGTCAAGGCTGAGGAGCCCGAGGAGGAGCCCGAGGAGGAGCCCGAGGAGGAGGAAGAGGAGGAAGAAGAAGAGCCAGAAGACCAGATGCCCGCTATCCAGGAGGGTATTTACCCCCTTTACGATATATATATATATATATGCGTATAGAATAGTACTGATTGGAGCAGAATGCGCAGAGAAGAGCTGCCACTCGGCAAAGCACCACTTTGACGAGTGCGTCGAGCGCGTCACGGCTGCGCAGGAGGAAGAAGGATACGCCGAGCGTGAATACAAAGAGGGTAATTACCATATTCTATACTACTATTATATATCATAAAGAGATACTAACAAACTGCAGACTGCGTCGAGGAGTTGTATGTACCGAATCGGGAGTATACATATACGTAAGAGTACTAACACACAAACAGCCTACACCTTTCTCACTGCGTCAACGACTGCGCTACCGGCAAGATCTTTGCTACTCTGAAATAAATCCCTTTTTTAATAGGAAAAGAAAGGGATAAAGCATCTACTAACGTGGGTTTGAACCGTCTTACGCTCTGATTTGTATATTGTGAACTTTGAATTGTATATTGAGGACTATATACATATATGTTTTTGGAGCTCAAGGTGGTTTTATTCCTGCGTTTTGCATCTTGTTTTTTTTGTGTGTATCTGGACTGAGTGCTGCTTTTCGCAAAACCCAGTCACAACGGACATTTACGGAAACTAATGAATAAAAAAAAAAACTACTCATCAACTCTTTTTCTATGTAATTGTAATAGACTGGTAATATCAAGGTACTCATCGAACCCTAGACGTAAACCCTATGACTGTAGACGGGAACCCTATAAGTGTGTGGAGCCGCGAGAGTCTTGGCTGCTTCAACTCCTGGACAAGTGCGCTTCAGAGCCCGGGCCAAAGACGCCAGCCACGATATAGCATTGTTTTGTGTATGTATACTTAGCATTATAAACAAGATACTGTTATTAGTCTGAGTAGTTGGAGTTGGAGTTATTCTGTGTGAATCAATTGACTCGAGCAAGTCGCTGTTCGGTCTATTTTTGCCGCTTTTACTCACAGATCAACGCGATTCAGACGCGTTTGAACACGTCGCTTCTGTCCTTCTCTTAACTTACCTCGGAGATACCATTTATAGCAATTACAAATACCAATTACAAACATCATATTGTCTATATTGTTGAATTAAGTACATAATGGACAAAAGACACTCAAGAAGACGCGTGTCGCTATACGACATATCACCTGAATTCCTCCTGCCGAATCCGGCGCTCATTCCGCGTCCGTCTGCACAAAGCAACATCTTTTCCGACGCAATGCCGTCTTCTTCTTCTTCTTCTTCTTCTTCTTCTTCTGCTGTTGTGCAAAATAACGAGACTGGACAACGACGGTCTAGATCACGGTCACCGCCGGGGTCAGCGTCGGGGTCGCCTACTTCGTCAAAGTCTCCCTCGCCATCGCAGACAATTCCAGACTCGCCATCCCCCGTCTCAACGCGACGAGGCCGTACCAGCGTCCCGCGACCACCGTCATTTGTATTTCCCCCACCGCCACCACCGCCTGCTGTGGCTTCTGCACCGTACAAGAAAAGCATGTTTAGTTCGTCGCGGGAGTCGTTGGAAACCACCGCAATCGACGAGAACAGCGCGACGACAAGCGAAGCTAGAGCGTCATCTCCTATACGCTTTTCAAAGCGACCGAGAGCAACTACTTCCGAGAAACAATTACTCGGATCGTCCTTTGAGGCAGATGTTGCGATGAAAGCGGATCACGTTGACGATATCGATCAAAGCAGAGAAAAAGCAGCAACGCCGCCGAACGAAAGTATCGATGACTCGTCAACTTCGTCGCCGGCTCATTCGGTTAACGTGTCGACTCCACCGCGGACGTCGTCGCCTGTTAAAGTCGGTGGACGCAAACCGTTTAATTTCCAGTCTACAGTTGCGTCGCGGTCTCCTGTAAACAAAGCTGTATGTCTTTAAATATGTATTGTGTGAAGTACAAGGCTAATGAATAGAATCAACGTCGCGGTCATAAATATAAACATTCATCAGTCTCGATGAATTTCTTTCTCGAACCACCGCCGCGGCCGCCGCCTGTTCTTCCTTCCCATTTCCCAATTCCTACCGTACGTCTTCTTCTTTTCTTCAAGAAATCTTACTAACGATGTGTAGTACAAAGAAACACTGCACAGTATGTCCCGCGACCAGAAAATACAGTTAATATGGTGTGGATTCCACTTCATCATCGGTATCCAACTATGGCTTATCTGCGGCGAATCCACCGTCCTAATGGCGCTTTCGCATGTATTATTTTATGACGCATTCTCCGCAACTGTCTCTGTCCTCGTCGACGTTCTCTCCAACTTTGACGTTTGGAAAACAAGCAGCATCCGCCACCCGTTTGGCTTACAACGCGCAGAGATCTTAGCCGGGTTTGCTAGTGCCGTGGGGTTGTTGTTCATGGGCATTGATATCGTGTCGCATTTATGTGAAAATTTCGTGAGAAACGTAATCACAGAGTCTGTACCGCATGATCACGACGCCGAGCAATTTTTCAAAAGAGGAAGTACGGTCGCTATATTACTTTCGATCGTCACAACCGTCGTGTCGGCTATTGTGTTTAAAAACCAAGAAAGAGTAGGTACAGCGGTGCAGTTTACTTATATCAGGAAACTTCCTTACGGATTAAACAACCCTTTGTACCTAACTACGCTTATCTCGTTACTTGCCATGCTCACAATGCCGTACTGGTCCTCTGAATCGCATTTCTCCAAAATAGACTCAATCCTATCAATCAGCATCGCCATCACAATGTGTTTTGTCGGCTGGATGACAGCTCTTACACTCGGTCGTATGCTGCTAATGGGCTTCAATCCCCGCTGTCAACAACTCATCACGCGCAGATTACAAATCGAGCCTGACATCGCAGCGGTTGAAGAAATGCGTTTATGGCAAGTACACTACGGCCTTTGTATTATCAACATACGAGTCCGAGTTCGAGGCAGCGTCGCGAACGAAGCGCAGGTTAGAAGCGTCGTTAATAAAATCGTCGGGGAAGTATTAAAAGATAACTTGGGCGCGAAAGCACAGCGCGCAGAGTCGCAGGATGTAGGGAGTACTCCGAACGCAGCGGCGGGTGAGAAAACGGAGAAAGGATTTACGACGAGCGTGGACGGTGTGAATGCTGTCAAGTATGCTAATGGACGGACGGGCATTCAGTGGGAGAGTACTATTGATATCGAGCGATCTTAGTTCTTAAACCTCTCTATTCTTTTATCTTAAAAAGTAAGATTTGGTATGCAGGGGTTGTGTTGTATTCTTAAAGTGTATTGATACTGTTTTTTATATATATATATATTTGGACTGGACTTTGGATTTTTTTACTCGTTTGTATGTCTTTGTTTGTGTTTGGTGTACTTTTGCTTTCTTCATTGAGTTATTGGTTTGAATTTCAAGATGCGCGTTAACTCTTTCTTGTTGTACGGTTTTTTGTACATATTGCATAGTTGAGCATATTTTTACAATTACATATATTATCTTATTCGATTACTTTATCCACTTCTATAATATTTTAATGCGGAAAATACGGATAACTGGGAGGATGCATCCGGGATAACCGTGCGGCTCGTTACCTCGGAGTTTTCCATAAATGACGTCACTGGAGAAAAGTTCGAGGCTGCTTAGTTTAATAGTATTCATCACATTTTCAGCATATACATTTCTGTTTACTATTACTGACATAAAAGTGAGCATTAATGGACGATCAAGGTCGTCGAATAATCCTCTTCACAGGCGCGACCACCGGTCTTACTTCGGTCGCGTTAGAGCAGTTATTAGTCTCCGCAGCGCATAATAATAGTCTCTACGCCTCGCTTTTAGATCCCAGTGAGATTCTCGAGCGACAAGAGCGGCAGCAAATACAATCACACAGAAGTGCTTTGGCGCAGGTTATTAGAGATGTGTCGCCTGCGCCGCGACGGAGTTCGTTGGATGAGTTTATTTCCTCGGCGGCGGCTTCTTTTGCGGGAAACAGTAGTGGTGGGAAAGATGGGAAAGATGGGAGAGACGGGCACAGAGGAAGAGATCGGAGAGGGTCTGTGTCGAGTACTATTTCTGTTGCGAGTGCGTCTTCTGTTGTTATTCCCGAAACGCCAAAGTTGCATGTTATTCTTGCATTAAGGGATAAGACGAGTGAAAATACGATAGCCGTGGTGGAGAGGTTCAGACAGTTGGCGCTGCAGAGTGATTCTGTTGTCGATACTTATGGTATTTCCTCTTTTTTACTGGTTTATATTAATGGGAACTTAACTAATGAACAGAATGTGACTTGTCTTCGTTCAAATCAGTACGGGAATTCGCAAGCACGGTACTCACCACTTACAAAGAAATATCAACGATCGTGCTGGGCGCTGATATATCGTGCTACGGCCCGCCAACGTATAGTGAAGCAGATCGTACAGAACTGGGTATTTCCGTAAACCATTTGTCGCAGTGGTTATTAGTTTCTACGTTGGAGAAAATTATAAAGTACAGGGTTGTTTTTGTCAGCAGTTGTTCCTACAAAAATGCTGGTGAGTTCTCTCGATTTCTTTTCTAATTGAACGACTGATGTTAAGATACAGATTTAACTGATTTTGTCTCCATCGCACGAAAAAAAGGTCCTACTGTAAAACTCACAAACATCCACCACTCCGCCACAAAAGCAGTCCAAGCACTCTGTTTCCAAGGCTGGGTATCAACATTCAAACCCACGACCGTCGACGTGCTAATCTGCACGCCCGGCACCGTCGCAGCCGAACATCTTCAACGCCGCCGTGCTACGTCTTTTGTCAGCAATATAGCGGGAAAAGTTGGCATTAAAAATACGCCTGAGATGGCGGCTGAGGTTATTGCGCGGACGGTTATTTCTTCCGCGTATGAAGGGTTGTCAGGCGCGTGTGTGAATAAACATATGAAAGTTGATAAATTGAATTTCACGTATTTACGCACAGATCCAACTGATATCGTCAAAATCGAAGGACAAGTAACTAAATATCTCTACTCAAATACATCACCGAACGATACCTCAGTTCACCATTCAAACTCCGACTCGGATCTACATATAACCTCCGAAGCGCCAACCTCGGCACCGCCAAAAGTACTAGGAGACACGATTCAATTGTGGAAACAACTTGAACAGTCGACGCCGGAAAATAGGGAACGTGAGTGCTGGGCGTATTGGAATTGGTCGTGTCTTGTTACGAAGGAGTTTCAACGGATTGTGGATCCTGATCGTTTGTAAGTACGAGTATGTATGGAAGTACGAGTATATATGGGAATAGGTTGCTTTGTTTGCATTTGTGCATGTGGGTTTGTGATAAATTTGAAAAGTTTGTATGTAAATGCCGTTGTATGTATATGCCGTTGTATAGAATTCTATAAAAATTCCTTGCAAATCATAAACTAAACTCCAATCTATCCTTCCAATACCGATCCTCGATGCATTTTGTAATTTCCTCAGCTCTATACTCCAATCCAACAATTTGGTCTTTCTTTTCATTGAATTCGTCAAGTGTGGTGTTTATGTCTTGTATTATACCGTCTTTGACGGTTATGGAGAGTACTGGTGGTGTAGTTTTGCTGAGGGTAAAGTGGTGGGTGAATTTTGGGGTAGATGCAATTGCCCATTTCCAGCTCTGTCAAGGTTAGTACTGAGACTGTTGAATGAAAAACCGTACATACCTTCAACTCTTCCATGCGCTTGCATACTTGTTCTTCTTCTTCAAATGACAGATTATTCTCATCAACTTCACGAACACTGCAATTCCTGCTTCCATCAGTAAACCGTTTCTCGAAAGCATCAACAACAGCACTAATAAACTCCTCATTCCCAACTCCCACATTCGCAACCGGCGACTTCACACTCTCAACACCAGGTCCCTCCACGTTTTGCAATTCTCCAAACTCCGACGGCGCATGTAACAACTCCGATAGTGTTTTAAGCTGACTACTTAACAGCATCGTTCCATGATGATATGCTTTTCCTTTCTGCAGTTTATACGCGGACCCACTTATTTTTTTCCCAGCGGAGTTTACTATATCGTGCCGTTCATTGACGGAAAGATAATGTCCTCGAGAAGATAACGCGTCGCAGATTAATTGAGCATGCTCGTCGCGGTCAAAGTGAGAATTCGGCATCATGACAGAGTAATTCACGTTTCCTAAATCATGAAAGACCGTTCCTCCGCCTGATTTCCTTCGTAGTAGTGGTATTCCATTCTTGCGTAATATCGATAACGTAACTTCTCTAAACGGATTCTGGTTTCGACCAATTACGACGCAGGGCGCGTTGGTGTATAGTAAGAGGTATTTGGTGTACAATGACGATGATGACGATTGCGGAGTGTATTGATTGAATAAGTAATCTTCGAATGCTAAATTAAAATACGGCGAATTTGATTTTGATATAAAAACGCGTAAATCGTATAAATGACTCTGCGCCGTATGCAAAAACCTATGTCCTGTGAATTTGTTCATTGTCGTATATACAATTACTTTTCTATTGTGCCGAACTGGGACTTCAAACTTATCGATAAATGTCAAAATTGGTTTTGTACGAGTTCAGGGTTTTACCGAAGTAGTTTAATCCAATTAAGCTTTTCCTGCTCTTGCCAATTTTTTTTTGTTTTCCACAATCAATTTCATAAGCTTCTTTCTCCAACCAACAATCCCAACGATAAGAAGTAAAGAAATGGCAAACATTACAACACTCTCCTATGAATCGCGCATGGCGAAACATCCTTCGCCACTCGCGCAGCGTCTTTTCAAAATCATGCTCGAGAAAAAGACAAATCTCTGCGTTTCCCTCGACGTCTACACTAAACAAGAACTTCTCACCCTCGCCGACACACTCGGTCCGTACGTCTGCGTTTTCAAAACCCACGTTGACATCGTCGATGATTTCTCTTACGAAGAAATCGTCGAACCACTCGTTGAACTGTCCAAAAAACACAACTTCCTCATCTTTGAAGATCGCAAGTTCGCGGATATCGGGTCAACTGTGAAATCCCAGTACGTCTCCGGCATTTACAAAATCGTCCGCTGGGCACACATCACCAACGCACATGCTCTTCCCGGTCCCGGAATCATCGACGGTCTTTACGCCGGCGCTAAAGAAGTCCAGGACGAGCGCGGATTACTTCTTCTCGCTGAAATGTCGTCAAAGGGATCCCTTGCCACGGGCGAATACACCGACAAGACCGTCGCAATGGCTAGATTAAACCCTGCCTTCACATTTGGATTCATTGCCCAAAACCGCCTCGGTGAACCTGATGAGGACTTTGTCATTATGACTCCCGGTGTCGGTCTTGACGCAAAATCAGACGGACTTGGGCAACAGTACCGTACAGTTGACGAAGCTGTCTCCGGTGGCTCTGATATCGTCATCGTTGGTCGTGGTATTATTGGAAAGGGCAGGGATCCTGTTGCTGAAGCTAAGCGATACAGAGACGCTGCTTGGGAAGCGTACCTTGCTCGTTTGAAGTAATTGTTTCTGGATTGATACTGAGGTTGTTGGTTGTGGTTTTTTTTTCAGGTTGTGCTGCGTAGTTGGGTTAAAAAGTTTGGATTCGGTTTCGTTGTAAAGTTAATTATTTCTATAAATGCAGTTGATTATCTTAACGTTCAAAAGTATTACATTATATTATAATACTACATTATATCATGACAAAAATAATAAACAATTAAAACTCCTCAAGCCAACTTTTATTCATATTTACTGTTGAGCCTTCTCCTTCTCCCGTCGCAAGTTTCCAATGTAATTAATCGCGCTTCCCGCTTTAAAGAAATCAATCTGGTCTTTGCTCATAGTATGCTTCGCCTTGAAAACATACTCAGTTCCATCGCGGTGGGTAGCTTTCAATGTAATCAATCCCGAACCCGCACCTTCATTCTCAAGCATCTCTAATAAATCTAAAGTCTCTAATGTATCGCAGCTGTGAATTTTATCGTAGTCAGCTTCGTCAGCAAAAGTTAATGGCAAAACACCTTGCTTCTTCAAATTCGTCTCGTGAATACGAGCAAAACTCTTGCAGAGAATCATCCGACCGTTTAAGAATCTCGGACTAAGCGCAGCGTGTTCTCGCGCACTTCCTTCTCCGTAATTGTGCTCCGCAACGACAACCCATGGACGTCCTTCGTTCTTCCACTTAATCATAAGCTCGGGAATACCGTATGCGGAACCATCGAAATCGTAAGCCTTGTTGACTTCCCCGGTTTCCTCGTTCATAGCACCGATTAAAGTGTTGTTGGAAATGTTCTCAAGATGTCCCTTGTACTTCAACCACGCACCAGCGGCAGAAATATGGTCAGTGGTACATTTACCCTTGACCTTCATCAGAATGTTAAGCTTGAGTTCCTTTCCGTCAAAAGCATCGAAAGGCTCGAGTAAAGCAAGACGGTCAGAGTCAGGCGAAACAGCAACTTCAGTCTCGGGAGCAGGAGTAGGATCGATCTCAGGCAAGTAGCTCAAATCTCCCTGCTTGAATCCGTTAGGTGGTAATTCGTCTCCATGTGGGGGCTCGAACAAAAACTCGTTGCCGTTGGCGTCGACGAGTTTGTCGGTGATGGGGTTGAACGACATGTTTCCAGAGTAGATCATAGCAGTGACAATTTCAGGACTGGTAAGGAAGTTCATGGTATCGGGGTTACCGTCGTTACGAGCACGGAAGTTACGATTGAAAGAAGTCAAAATAGCATTGGCCTCTCCCTTGGTAACATCATCACGAGCCCATTGTCCGATACACGGACCGCAAGCGTTAGCAAGAACCTTAGCACCGGCTCCGAGGAAGACATCGGTGAATCCGTCGTTCTCGATAGTAGCGCGGATCTGCTCACTACCAGGGGTGATGAAGAAAGGAACCTTGGGCTCAACTCCCTTCTCCTTTGCCTGACGAACAATAGATGCGACACGAGACATATCCTGGTATGAAGAGTTTGTGCAACTTCCAATCAAACCGGCAGAGACCTTCTCAGGCCACTTGTTCTCCTTAACAGTTTCGCCAAAAAGGCTAAGTGGAGTGCTCAAATCTGGGGTGAAGGGACCGTTAATGTGGGGTTCTAATGAAGACAGGTCGATTTCGACGACATTGTCGTACTCGGCACCCTCGTCGGCCTTGAGGAAACCGTGCATGTTGTTGACAGCAGTGGCAGCGTTGGCGATGGGCTCACGACGGGTAGCGACGAGGTATCGCTTCATGGAATCGGTGTAGGGGAATGTGGAGGTGGTGGCACCGACTTCGGCACCCATGTTGCAGATGGTGGCCATACCAGTGCAGGAAAGGGTCTCAACTCCTTCGCCAAAGTACTCAATGATGTATCCGGTACCGCCCTTACAAATTAGAATCATAGGAAATATTACCAAAAGGATATACATACACGAACGGTGAGGAGACCAGCAAGATGAGTGATGACGTCCTTGGGAGTCGACCAGCCGCTCAGTTGACCAGTGAGCTTAACGCCCATGATCTTAGGCGCCTTGAGCTCCCAGGGAGTTCCAGTAAGAGCGTCGACGGCGTCAGCACCGCCGACACCGATGGCGATAGCACCGAGACCACCGGCGTTGGGCGTATGGCTGTCGGTGCCGAGCATCATGAGACCGGGGACCGAGAAGTTCTCGAGCACGATCTGGTGGATAATACCCGAACCAGGGCCCCAGAACTGGATCCCGTACTTCTGAGCACAGCTCTGCAAAAAGTCGAAAACCTCCTTGTTTGTCGCGATGGAGGCCTTCAGATCCTTCTCCGCACCGTCGTGGCCCACGATCAGGTGATCGCAGTGGATCGAAGCGGGAACAGCGGTGTTGCTCATGCCGCAGGTCATGAACTGGAGCAGCGCCATCTGCGCACTCGCGTCCTGCATCGCGACGCGGTCCGGGTTGAGCTTCAGGTAGACCTCTCCCCGGATATCGCCGTTCTTGCCCGCGAACGCCTCTTCCGGGTCCACCACGTGCGAGTACAGAATCTTCTCCGCAAGCGTAAACGGACGTCCCAGAATCCGCCGCGTCTGCTCCAGTCGCTCCAACAAAGCAGCGTACGGCGGTGTTCGCGTCTTGAACTCGGCGGGAACAGAGAAATCCACAGACTCCGACGCCAACGAGGCCAGTCCGCGCACACCGCGTTGACGCAGGGCTTTCGAACCGCCGCGAACAACACTACGCGTCAACATCGCCATTGCTCTTTATCCTTCTCTTCTTTAAATTGTACAGAAAAAAAAGAGAAATTGGAGTGCTGCAAAGCAAGAATTTATCCGAGAACGATTCCGCGGAGTAAACTTTCTTATCAAAAAAAAAAAATTTGATTTAACGTTTAAAGTTCTTCACGTGACTTTGACTTTGTTCTCAGGGGCTTGATTAGCGTCGCTGTCATTGGCTGGCTTCCCCACATAAGTTATATGACTTGTCGTGTTTGGTTGTTTTGATTTATTCGGTAATTAAATACGCATCTATATAACTTGTTATTATCGATATTCATTAATAAAATGCTTTCTGTACTGTCTTGTACTAGATGTTGCATCACCTAACCCTATGCCCATCTACTCTGGAGTCTGTAGACTTTGAATTTTATCCATCATGAGTTTAATTACTTTGATTCGAAAGCAAAACGCATTAGAAGGCTTCTCTCAATTGTGTAGAGGTCACAGAATACCAAACTGCATAGTTAATAAGAACAGAATAAAGTTCTGTGCAATTGTTTCCGATCTGGTAGCAAAGAGAGATTATACGGCTCAAGGTGATCCAACAATGACTGAATACAAATACATTGATATTGGTAAGTCAATTCACTACCGCAACTTAAAACTGCAACGCTAATACCTATAATAGGAGCCAATTTGACGGATCCCATGTTCCAAGGCATATATCACGGGAAACAAAGCCACGAAGGTTTGTTCTATACCCTCTCTTGCTCTCATGGCAATTTTATTAATGACATATAGATGACTTTCCTGACGTATTACAAAGAGCTATAGATCAAGGAGTTAAAAAGATGCTGGTCACTGGCTCTAATCTAGAAGAATCAGAGCATGCAGTCAAGTTAGTTGAAGAGAACAGTATGTCCAACGACTGGCAATTTAAGATAAGTTCAGTACTGACTTTAAAAAGGAGGTTTACTATACGGCACTGTTGGAATTCACCCTTGTCATGCTCTTGATGTGGAGAATCATGCCGATCCACAACAGTATCTTAGAGATCTAGAGGCATTGGCAAAGAGAGGAAAAGAAGAGGGTACAGTAAAAGCTTTTGGAGAACTTGGGTATGCTCATAATCATACGTAAAGACATTTTCATCTAATAATCCACAGACTAGATTACGCACGACTTCACTACGCACCAGCTGATATACAACGAAAATACTTCACCCTACAACTAGACATCGCCGAACGTTTAAACCTCCCACTCTTCCTCCACATGCGCGACTGCGCCCAAGATTTCAACGACATTCTTCTTCCCCGCCTACCGCATCTCCCCAAAGGCGGTGTCGTCCACTCCTTCACCGGTACACTAGAAGAAATGCAAGATCTTGTTTCTCATGGGTTTAGTATCGGCATAAACGGCTGTTCACTCAAAACAGAAGAAAACTTGCAAGTTGCGAAAAACGTCCCGTTAGATAAAATAATGCTAGAAACAGATGCTCCATGGTGTGAAATCCGACCGTCTCACGCTTCAAGTAAATATCTCAAAGACTCCGAACCTTCTCTAACGTTACCATTATCCGTTAAAAAGGAAAAATTCGTAAAGGGAAAAATGGTGCGGGGTCGTTGTGAACCATGTGCGATTTCGCAGGTAGCGAAAGTAGTGGCGGAGTTGAAGGGAATTTCGGTCGCGGAGTTGTTGGATATTGCATGGGAGAATAGTATGAAGATGTTTGCATTTGATGATTAGACTATCGGACAGTATGTACATAGAATTAAGATATTAATCTTGGAGGTTCGTATTCCATAGTCTTTTCTTTCGACTACTTTTTACTGAACAGAGTGTTCTCTTGTCGCTTTACAAACACACAAGTGAACCAACTACCGTGCTCCAAAACGAAATATAAATTTTAAACTCTTATTTCATTAAAATACGCAAAAACGAACTAAAGCACTAAACAAACCCAATATAAACAGTATACGAACAAAAACAAAACAAAACAAAAATTAAAACTAAAACTAAAACTAAAACTAAAACATGAACAAAACGCAAAACAAATAAATGACAAGATTGTATAAAACATAGCAAATGTAGCATATACAATAACGACATAATAGATTCATGAACGGGTTCATAGTATCTAAAAACACACACACAGAAAAAAAAAGTACAGGTAGTAAAGTAAGACAAGCTAGTAATCAAAACCATATACATGAAACGTTTGAAAAAAAAACAAGACAAATTACTTGCAAAGCAACAGAAGTAGCTTTGAAAATGAAACAGAATAGAAAACTTGACAGATGGTAAATGAAGAGATAAATGCATTGAAAGTAACCCAAGACTGATATAATCGATTAATTCAGTCATGAAGCAACGAGACAATCAAATACAAATAAAATGCACCACTCGGCTTCTGCTGGTAAGCTATCACTGATTTCAGTTAAATGCAAAACGAACAATGAATGACCACAGCAGTTAAAACAAACCTTAAATAGACATAAGCATTTATAAATCATCTTGATAATTATCAGGTAAATGACATTTATTTCTACCTCTCTTCTGTTGTATTCTCAGCTCCGTTATCTTCTTCGCCAGAGCTTGCGTCTGGTGATTCGTCTACTTCAGTTATACGTTTGCTATCGTCTTCACCTTCATTTGCATCTTCCTCGTAATTACCGGGAGATCCCACTCGACGAATGATCGCGTGACCGTCTCCAAGAACAATGATTTCGTTTTCGCTGTCTTGGATGTTGAATATTTGTGAGGCCAAATCGGAGCCTATGCCGGATGATCGCATTGAACTAAAATCTGGTGGGCCACGAACGATAGCTTAATTTTTCAGTTAGAATTATAACAGATACAATAGGTACGAACGCAACTTACCAAGTTCAGGGCTTCCAACAGCACCTTCCCCGTTTGCGACACGAGTAGCAACCAAATCGTACCATTCCTCGACAGTTTGACCGTTTAACAAACCAACGATAGTAACAGTCATATTATCGCAACCGATACCGGCATCACCGGTACTTTTTTCGAGACAGTTGTCCATCAAGTTTTCACAGATTAATGTCAAGTTCTGTTTCTCCGCAATACCTCTTCGGACAAACTCAACGACTTCTTGGGAGCTTAGACAATCCCAAATTCCGTCGCATGCTAAAACAACAAATTCGTCTTCGATTGTGATGTCATGCTCAATTACATCGGGGAATGCTACGAAATACAAATTAGCTCATTCTCTCACTTCATTCTTTTCTAGGCTTACCAGTGACGACTTGCTCCTCTGGTGGAAGATCAGGGCTTTTCTTAAATTCAAAATCTCCAAGAGCTCTTGAAAGTGCAAGATTTCCTATATCAAGATTAGAATCGAACAAGTTTACTTTAAACGGTAAAATCTTACCATTGACACGACCAGCTTCGACAAATCCTCCAGCAGCTTTGATACGAGCCATTTCTCCTTCGTTTTGTGGTTTGTGATCATAAGATAGTGGCTTGGCTTGACCCTTAACACCCAATACAGTTCTCGAGTCACCTGCGTTTGCCTTCATGTTGTCAGTGATTTGAATTTATCTGGTAAAATAAAGTGTACATACGACAAATATCTTTGAGTCGGTAATTAATGCTGTGGTAGCTGTACATCCAGACAGATCATCGCCAAAATTCTCATCTATACACATGTTAATAAACTCACCAAAGAATACGGTTCAGTCATCCCACCTTGTAATATAGCTCTATCTGTACTTAAAAATCCATCCTTTAATGCCTGTTCGTAATCTCCTTTTTCAAAAGCAACCTGTCGCGCGACAATGTTATGCAAATGCTGTCCAGCGAAAATAGCCGCTTTCGATCCACCATGACCATCATACACTGCGAAGAAACTGATTCTTTTGTCTGGAGGTGTTTTCCCGTCTTCTCTTTTTAAATCAAAGATTGCAGCGTGTGCATCTTCCATGGAGATTCGCCAGCCTTGCATGCATGATGTGCCATAGATCAGTCTTTGCTCGTCACACCCACTTTCTGATGTCTAAATGATGGATGTTAGAATCTCTTTCTCCTTTCTTTGAATGATAGTATTCAAATCAGATTGTACACAAATTGGAAAATACCTTATCGACAACAGGTTCAGATAGCAATTGACCCATTATTTGTTAAACGGGTGATCTTTAGCGAGTTAAAGTATCGAGTGACAAAACTTCACAGAAATATTCAGCTGATTCAAAGAGAATAACTCCAGTCAGAGACAAACTATTCGATCAATTCTAGAATAATAGTTAGATCGCTGAGAAACTCAAGTAACAAGGCAGCGGTGATTATAAGCGACCCCGCTTTAATCCCAATTGGAAGCAATTTGAATTCAAGGTATCTTACTTTACCGGCTTTTCCAAAGAGCCACAAGTGTTTCGTTGAATTGGATATCAATTGCTAAACAGAAGATAAAAGACACGTTGATCGGCCTAGATTATCAGATGCGCTTTGAGACCAGGGGTACTTCAACACAGCAGCCAACAGTAATGATCACAGCAAATAAACACAATCAAGCCTAGTTATACTGATTCAAACTTCGGCTCTCTTCTATTTTGTTGGAATATACAAGTCTGGCTTTGGTCCCTTCGAATCCGAAATCGACGTGGCCGCGGAGTAATAAGGCGTTCGAGTCGTGTGAGGCAGCATCCAACTCTCCGTGCTGTGCGCTCCATCTTTAATGGTCACGTGCAGCAGGACGTCATATTATATTGAAATGCAGTCAATCTACAAACAAGCTCACATACCCGTTCCGGTAAATGCCTTATATAGTGCGAGTGAATAATAAAAGATAAAAAGCAAAGGCATAGTTAATTAAGCAACATTACACAACCGTAAAAGAAAACACCGTTCTACCGCTCTTTTTCTTATCGTACAAAAGCAAATCACAGAAATGAAGAGTCTGATCCAACTGGCACACTTTCCACATCCAATCTCCATTCATCCACTTCCTCAAACTTTTTTCTTATCCGTTCGTTTTCAATCTCACGAAGTTCATCAGAGTCGGGTGCTTCGTCATCTGAAGCATTCGCTTGATTCTCTTCGCCATCGGCGACTGAACCCGCGTCGTCTTGATTTTTTGTAGCCTTTTTTGGACTTTTGTTCTTTTGTCGCAATTTTGTTTGTTTTGCGTTTTCCTTTCTATTACTCTGTGTTGTGATTTTCTTGGTAGCTCTTGATTTTTTCCGTTTTCGGGAAAAGATCTCGTCTTCGCTAGTATCTGATTCAATGTCTTCTGAAGTACTGTGCCCATCTTCATCCTCATTAAAACTTCGTGTACGCGTTCTTTCTCTTCCTGAAGGTATCCGAGGAAGTAAAGCAGACAGCTGAGCAGTTGTTACTTCTCCTGCTTTGTTTTTCTGATTTCTCGCAGCTCGACGCTGCTTTAAGGGTGAATTAACATCTGCTGACTGTAATGGTAGTTGATCGCCTTCTCTATCATTTTCCACCATGTGCGATTTTGAAGGTGAAAGTGATCTGCTTAGTGGTTCTGACAGTGGTGAAGATGGTAGAGAGTCTAGATATTTGTTGTTCTCTATATGTATGGTATTCTGGGATGTATTTGTGATTGGAGAGGAGGGATTTGAACTTGATGAATGTACAGGCTGTTGACTTGTAACTTCTAACCCACGAATCTTGCTGAATCCAAAAGGATCGGATGACTCAGATGACGGTATAGGATTATTATCGTAGTCATTATCCTCAATATCTTGTTTCTCTTTGACAATAATAGGCACAGTTTCTATTATATTCTTATGCACCAATGAATTTCTTGTTTTTCGCGTACTTGATTGTCGGCTTTGTATTCCATCACGAGATTTAGGAGTTGAAGTAGACTTTGGATCAAATAGACTAATATCATCTTTCATTCCTATCGATCCGCGACTTTTCCTCTTTGTAGTCTCCACTGTACTCTTCTCCACAACGTGATGTTCAACATCATCTTCTTCTAACACAGAAACAGCACTTTGTCTCGTCCTCCTTCGCGGCAGTTCTGCTTTAGACGGTGTTCTCTTCGGCGGTGATGAAGGAAGAGGAAGATTTGCGAGTGAAGTCGAGGAAAGCGAAAGCTCTGTTTTATCCGTGGAGCCTTCTGGAACAGTCGCGATGGTTTTCACAGTTCTCCGTTTTCGCACTGGACGCGGCATTCTGCAGATTCTGTTCAAGCAACGGACCGAGCTACGTCGCGAACGGTGGAAAAGGGCACAATATATCGAGATCCTTGACGCGCCAAACGCTTCTCTGTGTTATGATACTACATAGGGTTGGGGCTTATCCACAGACGCGTCAGCACGTGATCATGCATAAGACATCTACGTCATTACTTAGTCCCTGAACGATGGACGTACGGCATAGGCATTTGTATGGAAATAGCTTGTGCTACACAAAAACAGTTCGCATACAGAAGCGACTAGCTGAATGAGGATATCTGTTGTCATTTTGGCGTGACGAGTCCGCCTCGTTGTAGAAACTCGGTTGTTGGCGGCCCCTGATCTAAACTCCCAAGGAGCCTCGCTGCTAATCCTTGTCTTGGATCCTGCTATTTAAATCCCCGATCTGGCGTTCTGTTCTCTTCGAATTAAACATCTCACTTGAATTTATACGCAAAAGTAATGCCTGCTGCTAATAGATTCTCGTCAAATTCACTTGCGCCGCCACCGGTGCAGGAATCAATCATTAATCACATCGGCAATACTCCGCTGGTGCGGTTGAACAAGATTCCAAAAGAGTACGGCATCAAAGCAACTATTCGTACGTCGTATACAAGTCTTTCATTTTTCACTAATTTACTAACACGTATAAGTTGCGAAACTCGAGTTCTTCAATGCTGGCGGATCAGTCAAGGACCGCATTGCCAAACGCATGATCGAGGAAGCCGAGCGATCTGGCCGCATAAAACCAGGTTATACTCTGATCGAGCCCACATCAGGCAACACGTAAGCGCTTCTCATCCATTTCACTCAGTCATGATCATGCTAATTATACAAAGCGGTATTGGACTTGCACTTGTGGCCGCTATCAAAGGCTATCGCACAATCATCACTCTTCCCGAGAAGATGTCACAGGAGAAGGTCCTAGTGCTCAAAGCTCTCGGTGCAGAAATCGTTCGTACGCCGACTGAAGCAGCTTGGGATTCTCCCGAATCGCACATCGGAGTAGCTCGGAAGCTGCAAAAGGAAATACCCAATGCTGTTATTTTGGATCAGTACACTAGTATTGATAATCCGCTTGCTCATGAACTAGGTACCGGTGCCGAGATTTGGGAACAGACTAACGGTGATATAACTGCTGTTGTCGCAGGTGCAGGAACAGGAGGAACAGTCACCGGTATCTCCAATGCCTTAAAGAAAAAGAATCCTGAAATCCAGATTGTTGCAGTTGATCCGGTTGGCTCAATCCTTGCAGAACCTGATACTCTCAACTCTGAAATCACTCCGTACAAAGTGGAAGGCATAGGGTACGACTTTGTTCCGGACGTACTCAATCGCAAATCTGTAGACCACTGGATCAAGACTGAAGATGACGAGGCGTTTCATCTTGCCAGAAAACTTATCTCTGAAGAAGGTATTCTTTGTGGAGGAAGCAGTGGATCTGCTTTAGCCGGAGCATTGAAATACGCAAAAGATCTGAGTGAGAATGACACAGTTGTAGTGATATTTCCAGACAGCATTCGTTCGTATCTCACTAAATTTGTGTCTGATGACTGGATGATTCAGAATGGTTTCCAGCTAGACTCGACAGTCGTCGACAGTGGCAAAAAATTCAAAGAAGCGACAATTGCAGATCTTCATCTCAAACCAGTCGATGCAATTGAACAGGATAAATCGTTACAGGAAGCAGTACAGATAATGAAGAAGAACGGGTATGATCAACTTCCCGTGGTTGACAGCGAAGGTCTCCTAGTCGGAATGATTACTTTAGGTCATATCCTATCCCGAGTCGCAAGCAAACAGATCCCTCTTTCAGCACACGTCAAAGACGCCATGCTCAGTTTCGCAAGATTACAAGAGACCCCTGTCGGCGGCCACGTTCACTCTCTTGCGCGCGCTGCAGGCGACCATCGCCATTTACGTCGCAAACACGACCATTTTGATGTTATAACCGTAGACACACCGTTATCTACTTTGACAGATTTTTTTGAATTTAGTTCGGTTGGTGTTGTTACTGAAGCTGGTGCTGGGAAACATGGGAAACCGGTGCATGTTGTTACAAAGGTTGATTTGTTGCAGCATTTGATGGAGAATGGTGGTGAAATTTAACTGACCGTGGTTAATTAACAGCTTTCATGCACAAACCAATAATTATAAGTTGAATATAACAAATAATTTTCTTTTTCGAGTCTCAAAATTTGCCAGAATAATGTAGATGAGTTGATAAGTTCGACGAAGCCACAGTTACCGCGCCACTTCAAGCAAGGCTGGGTTGAGCCGCAGCTTCTGAACAATAATCTAACAATTATCTATGACAATCTAGAGAGAACTGAAATCTCCACAATCGGCGTCTTCAATCTAAATTGCAATTGACTAGTTTTTTCTTCTATCAAAGTCACTGATCTTTAGCACTTAACTATGTCTGCCGAGGACACTGAGATTCCTGTCTTGGTTCCAGTGGAAACCTCCGGTGGGTATCCACTTCCTATCTACGCCATCGGTCTTGCAATTACAGTTCTCATTGCGTACATTGTCTATGAGTTTGTGTTTCGACGGACACATGGTGTAGCTGCTGGTGGTCCAACATATATCATAGCTGGTCCGTCTGGTAGTGGAAAGACTGCTTTGTTTACTTTGGTATGTCACTTCATAACGACTTTAATTGTGTATTGATCTAATAAATATATTAGTTACGATATGGCGAGAAAGCAACAACACTTCCGTCAATTGAGCAAAACATCTCAACAAGCTATCGACTACCGAATGTTCCTGACTCTTCAAAGCCATTCGTCTTAATAGACACACCAGGCCACCAAAAACTACGACATGGCATGTTTGAAGTTCTCCAAGTAGCTCAAGCAGCAAGAACCATTCACGGTGTTTTATTCGTCGTCGACGCTTCAGCAATGTCGAAACCTGAGAAACTACGTGAAGCTGCAGAGTACCTGTATGATATTCTACGAGTTACAGATCGCGTTCGAGGAGGCGTTGATGTTCTTGTTGCTGCTAATAAAAGCGAATTATTCACCGCTGTACCTGCAAAGAAACTTCGAACAACTCTAGAAGCCGAGTTTCAGAAAATTCGTGAAAGTCGAACGAAATCAATCGGAAAAGTCAGCGCCGATGGTAAAGAAGAAGAAGAGGACGATGATAACGAAACTGTTGGAGTTGATGGCTGGTTGGGTTTGAAAGATGGAAAACCTTTTAGATTTGAGGACTTGGAGTCTGAAGTTATGGTCTTTGATGGAAGTGTGGAGACCGGAAAGATCCATGCTTGGGTGAGCTGGATGGAGGAGAGAGCCGTTAATTGAGGCGATGTTATTTGTATATATATAATTTATTAGTGAATACGATCAAGGCGTTCTTGCAATTGATTACTGTGTGGTGTAATATTTAATTTAAGTATCTAATTTGTAAACTGTACGGCTTTGAAAGGCGATGACAATGTTATACAGTGACAACAACCAAATAGTCTTTAGAGACGTCTCTTACTTGTACTTTACTATCTATCAATTCATGGCAGAAAAACCGCTTTTCCATTGCAGCAAGGTCAACTTATCCATTTTAAAGTAAGTGCAAGTTTAAATAGTAATAAATATATTGAAAAGTTACAAAGATTCGCTTCATTCTAATAAAGTTGCAATGAAATCAATACGCAAAACAAAACAAAACTGTAATATGGCTTTTACAAATTTTCTCTCAAGATCAGACAAAATAGAAGAAAAAAAAAATCAAGTATCTCCACTAAACCGCAAACTTGCAAATGGTTAGTTTCCCAATTTTGCAAATCGACAAGACAAAGCTATCGCAACTACTGGAACAAGACTGACAACTTCACTAACACCAGCCCAAGTAGGACCAATACGAACTTTAACTAAAGCTCCTGAAACCAACAAGACAGCAAATAAGTTATAAAGAAGAGCCCAGATGACTCCAACATAAATCCGAACACGAGCCTGATATGCCAAAGCAAGCAAGCCCGGAACGCCTTCAAGATTTCCGGAAAGAATACATGCGTCAGCTGAAGAAAGTGTAATACCTTCTGAGGTCATACTAACTCCAATATCAGCCTCTGCCAGAGCCAATGCATCATTAGCGCCGTCACCACAGAACAATACTTTTCCATCTCCCTTGGCTTTTAGATCTTTGATATATTCTAGTTTGCCTTCAGGACTAGTTTCCGCAGCAAAATCGGAAATCTGCAACTGGCCACAAAGAGACGCAACAGCGGCGTATCTGTCACCTGAAAGAACATGAACTATAATCTTTTTCTGTTGAAGCTTTGAGATCACTGATAAACAGTTGTGACGCAAGGCTGACGATATACCAAAGACAGCAAGCACAGGACCGTTTTGCTCACCGACGCAGAAAAGTGAAAGGCCAGAATTGATGAGATCGCGCACAAGAAGATCAGATGGGGAAAGGCCAACAAACTCAGGTTTTCCGCAAAGCAAAACAAAAGATTTCTCGCTATCGGGAAAAGTAACGGTTGTTTTCATACCTGCACCAACAACGTCAGAGACTTCACCAATAATGTACTTTTCTTTCGCATCGGTTTCATTGGACAAATCGTCATTGACGTACGATGCAACAGCACGAGAAATTGGATGCTTGCTATCGGTAACAATAGATTTGATGAGCTCCATGACAGGAAGTGGAGTTTCAGTGTTTATCCAAACTGAGCTGACATTCAGAGTATCAGTTGTTAAAGTGCCAGTTTTATCAAAAACAACATGCCTAATCTTGTCAGCAACTTCAGTAGGTTCTGATGATTTGAGCAAAATTCCAAACGAGCGCTTTCCTACTGCGATTGTAGCTGACAAAATCAAAGGTATCACCAAAGCAAGAGCACAGGGACATGAGACTGCAAGCGTCGCAATAGAATAGGTAATGGCATCAGCTGCACTTTTCGACGCCGACCACTTGCGAGTACCTTGCATGTTTACCAGCATCCAAACCAAGAAAATTATGCAAGAGATTGTCACCATAACCGGAATAAGATACCTAGCCACTGCCTCAACAATGTCGCTCTGTCTAGTTCTAAATGACGCTATGGAATTTGCCAATACCTTGACATTTGATACTGAGTTCTCGGGAATCAAACGCGTCGCACGGAACGTTACAGGTTCAGAAGAAACCAACTCTGATCCAGCAATAATTTCCCTTCCACGCTTTTTGTAAACCGGAAGAGATTCGCCAGTGACGTGCGACTCGTCAAATTCTCCAGTTCCAGAAACTACTATGCCGTCGGTTACAGCTTTCTCACCAGGATACACAATAACGTGATCATTATAATGAATGAGAGACGCAGGCATAGATTCAAATTGCGGAAAAGCTTCAAGATGCATTTCGGTTCCTTGATACACATCAAACTTGACCTGATTAGCAGCAGCGCGACGAATAAAAGCTGTCAAAAGCTTTCCAAATAACACGATAGATACTAAAAATGAAGAAGACTCAAAAAGCTCATCTTCCTCTTCTAGTTTTGCAACTCGATGGAGACCATAGACGACCACGGAATACAAATACGCAACTGAAGTGGAAAGAGCAACAAGACAGTCAGAGTCCAAAGGAAAAGAATGTCTTAAAGTAAGGTAGACGGATTTATAGATTTTCTGACCACCTACTATTTGAACAATAGTGGCCAAAATCAGCATAACAGTAGATATAGCAAATTGCATGCTTTCGTCAAAAGATCCCCATGCGAGCACAAGAATTGGAATGGTGAATACGATGGAAAGCAAGAAGAGTATCAACTGAAGCCTGGTTTCAGCATCTAGGCGTATTCCAAAGAAATTCAAACCATCCGTTTCCAAATCATCAATATTTGGAAAAACATCATCAAGCTTTAGTCCTAGAGAAGAGACTTTCTCACGAGCTTGCATGCTCATGGGATCATATTCGACCTTCCAAAGACTGTCAGACACTTTTGTAGAGTTCTCGACTGGCAATTCCTGCTTTGACAAAAAGTAATAAGCTGACTCGTTGTTACGTAAAATCGATACTTTAAATCCGGTTGAACGCTGAAGCTCTGCGCAAATGGTCTTTGGTGCAGTTACATTTGACATATACTCAATAGAAGCTCTACCAAATATAAAACTCACAGTAACCGAAGACACTCCTTTAATCTTTTCAAGCGCACGTTGAGCCTTTCTCTCACAAGAAGAGCATGTCATACCACGAATCGAAATAGAAAGTGGTTCTGTCAATTTCTGCGCTTCAACGTCATCATGTATAGACTTCTCGTCAACACCAAATTCTGCAGCTTTCTTTATAAGTTGTGTAACCTCCACAAGTGAATCTTTTGATGAGTGACGATGATTGTGCTTGTGGTGACAATGTACATGCCTGGCATGACGGTGCACATGCTTACACTTAGCATGATGTGCCGCAGAAGAGCTAGCTTCACAGTGTTTCACAGTAGATTTCTTGCTACGATGAGCGCATGAGCTTTTACGATGACCGTTTTGAGTTGCAGAAATGTTAGACATTGAGGGATAAAGAAAAGCATAAGGACCATCAGATGCGCAACAACTGGACATTCCAAGTTGATTGATAACGGTGCAAATGCAACGACGAAGAACCTCCTGCTGGTCACTCAGAAACTTGGAATAGTGGTCTGCGATTGACTTATGAGTATTGCAACTCGCTAATCCCCATTAGTCGAGTTTATTTCTCGGTTTTAACGTATAGATGCTTACTAGTCTCTTCAGTTTTACATTCATTTTTGCACAACGCTTTAGCAACACGATCGACGCATTCATCTAAAAAAATTAGTATCTGAAAGTGAAAGACTAGGAAATGGCAAAAAGTAGCTTACCATTGCAAGAACAGTCAGATTTGGAATTGGCGCCTTTTGTCACAGATACCTGAATGATTTTGTGACCAGTTTGCACGATACCCTGTTCAGAAACTTCTGTGCAGCACGAACGCAACTCCTTTTCAGTACCAAGATCAGTAACTGATTCTTCAACTGGATTAGCACAGCATGCTTTAGAAAGTTCCTGAGTGACATCAGAAGGATAGTGCTGATGAGATTCAACGTTATCAGCCTCTGAGTCATGATCATGATCATCAAGGTCCGAACAGCAGTCGTTCTCTTCTTCAATTTCACAGGAAGTATCATCACAGGAGTGTTTCTCATTTTCGTCGGAATAAGAATGACCATCGTAATCATGTTCATCGTCTGAAGAGCAACAATCGCTACCGGAGTCATCGTCATCATCATTCTCATCACAGCAATGCTCATTTTCCGTGATATCCAAATCTTTTGCATGGCTGTGACCAGAAGAAACTAAATTTGAGCCTCGGTGATGGCCATGATTTTTGTCATCAGAGCAGCAGTCTTTCACAGCTTCCAAGCCTGCGTTACTCTGGACATTAAGTGCAGCAGAGTATTGCTTAGAAGACGGACCAAGACCGTGGTCATCAGAATCAGTGCAGCAGTGCTTCGGACTATCTACATTTTGCTCAAAAGTCTCAACTTGGCTTGCTGGTTCGCTTCTGACCTCCTCACCGCCACGATCGCGAAGCGAGAAGCTTGCCTTTCCAGCGTCTCTGACAGATTTGAAGTCGTATGCGCTTCGGTTCTCGGGACGTTCGCTAAGCAATTCCGAAAGCTTAGTCCCTGCGCGCGTGCTCTCGCTAAACATTTCAAAAGCGCGGAGGAACAGATACCTTGGTGGTTATTGTCTGAGCAACGAGTACCTTGGTGGTTATTTCTTCAACCGCTCGCAAACAAAGCTGGTTCTATGATTTGGCTCACAGACCCCTGAAAGTTACTTATTGGACTCTTCTACTTCGATTTCGTTTAACAAGTCGTCTTTACTCCAATCCCACACCCTTCTTCAATGATTGTTAGTGAAGCCCCTAGCAGGAATTGTGGCATAATAATCAACTTGCAACTTGTTGCACGTGATGGATATTGCCTGACAAATCGAATAGATCTAGACAAGTCTATGACCGACGGTATAATTTACGTTTCCGCAATAAACTTCAAAGCTACTTTGTGCATCCTGGCGTTCTAGCCTAAACAAGACTGTCCAAGTTAAAGAGAATCATTTGTTTCTTTATGTTTTTACCTACATCATACCATTATTCTATGGCTTATTCATTCTAATTCCAAAACTTGATTGATCAAAGTTGGCAAATGTGTTTCTGGAAAGAGTGTCAAAACTCATTGTGACACAATCGGGCGAAGCCGCTAAATATGAAGATACCGTGACACCAAACCCAATTCCTCGTAAGCTTTAACAAGGCAAGTTCGAAAAGGAGACTTCTGTCCGACAAGCAATGACTATAGTTTATTCAATTTGGTAATTCAAATCCTTCCGCTATTGGTGATTTTGCACTTTAAGTTGCGCTGTGAAGCAAGGAAGGACGACACTGAATATTTGATTTCTCTCGTGAATGTGGACAATCGTCATGACCGAGAATAGATGGCGATAACAAACTACAGCCACACACTATGTTGCAACCCAAAATGAATCTTACTAGTCGAAAAAGTGAATTGAATAATACAGCATCACAGTCGACAAAACAATCACACGAAAACTGCGATTTACCCATAAAATGCTTACGCTAATTGCAACTCATGCGATCGATCGGGAGTACATTCGACAAAGTAATCCAAGATTCAGAACTGTACATATTTCCAGATTCAAAGAATGAGGTATTGCAGATTATACATGCAGCTAAATTTTAATGAGAACTGAATATTAGCGACCCTATTAGCGACTGTGAAAACTTTTCGATAATCTAGCTGTTGTTGAATCACAATTTTTTGTGTGTCGGAATCCAGAGACAACATTGTTGAAGAACCATATTCTATGATGACGATTGCAAGATTGCAGAAATAAGCTCCGTTTTATAGTTGCGTTATTAGCTCATTTTTCACCTCAAAAAATTTGGCAGTGTTTGTTTCTCGAGATACAAATCTAGATACTTTGATTGAGTTGTGCAATTGTTGCAGGCGGATTGGTTTTATCGTCCCTTTTGAATCTTAGCAACCGATAGTCAGCCAATAATTATAGTATTAAATCAACGAAGCAGATGGCAGCGTATTAACTACAAGGCCAGATACTCCAAACAACAATAAAAAGACTGATATAGTTAAGAATGCTGCAGGAATTGCTTGAAGTAAAGAACGGATAACCGTTGAAGATAGTATTAGCCTCTCGGAACCTTTCCAGCGAATGTGTTCTAGAGTATTAGTATAGATCTGTTTTTTTTTTCTGTGATCTGCATTAATTGGAAAGACTGTTGCGAGCTTAATAATAGTTACATCATTGTTTCTGTGTCTTTTAATAGACGTCAATCGTTTAACATATTTGCAACATTAATTCTGAACATGAATCGTTATTTAGACGCGGTAATACTGTAGAATGACTTGTGTTTTTGTTAGCAGCTGTTCTGTATGACAATAAAGCAAAGATCTTCCAGTAGGCGCACTTGACTTCTGACGATTCACGAGGTAGATGGACTGATTTGGCAAATGCAACAGACTCTTCTCTTTCTTATAGTACTACTATAGTGCTTATCTCTGAAGTTAGGTATAATAATATGCGTGATCCGTGATCCGTGATACTGTATATTTCATATTTTGGTTGTGCGATCTTTGTGCTAGTTCGTAGCACAACACTATTTCTATGATACCACTGCAATTTATCGATATCTCGTAGATCTGACTGGTTATTGATACGCTTTTGAGCTTTCAGCTTTTATTGTGTGTAGTACGCACGTTATTGTGTATCGCTTGAGTCTACTCTGTAGACAGTACACTGTTCCAGTTTTCTCCGCCATGTCTCGAATAATGCACTTTTATTGGCATTAGTGATTGAATATTACACTACGGTGAATCAGAAGCAACTAAGTCACCAGCTTCTAGGGCTAGTGAAGCAAATAGTACATGCGGAGGGCTTGTTCTGATCTGGACTACTTGTAATCACTAGGCCTGCAACAAGCATCTACCATGAGTTTGGTCACTTAAGTCGTTAATTTACCGATATAGCGATACCAATTTACTATCTACGAACTCTACAAAGCTTTACAAAGCTCTACACGACCTACAGCTGATAGAATACGATAGAAATGACGAACTCACAATATACAATAGCCAGCTTAGTGCTGTTTGGCTGTTGATATCGGAGCCGCACGAGGGTAGGTCGTGTTTGTGAATACACTTGAACATGCGTATGCATACGTCATTAGTTGACGATGAAAGCATATACAGAAGGTAGCTGAGTTGGTCAAAGTATAAAGCATTAGCACCAAAGTTCGCAACTACAATGACATCATCGCTCGAACTGTTCAAATAAGTTCGACAGGCGGGTGTAGGAGGAATCACTGTGTTTGTTCAACGGTCAATAGGCAATAAGCCTCGGTACACACATCACAAATCTCACTGCTGGTCGGTTATACTGCCAAAGATTGGTTACCATGACACTTGAATTGTTTGTAAACAATGATTATGACGTTATTAAGAGCTGAAAGAGGATCTGATCGGCAATAAAAGAGGGGAAATCAGCAGGGACAGGAGAGATCGTGTGATGTTCAGAGTTGCAGGAACTGTAAATGGGCAGTTTGGGTACGATCAAGGCCTTTGACTTTGGCAGAAGACGCGATGTATAAAACTCGGTAGCTCCATCAATTATAAATGAAAATCTAAGATTCAAAAACGAGTCGAAAGATCGAAAGCCGATTAACAATTTGGTTTTTTGAAAAGTTGCAATATGTTTAGAAATGGTGGAGCTAGCACAAGATGAAGAGAGTGCAAAATGGCAGTTTTTAGCCCATTTTTGAGATGTTGGCCCGCTCTTTCCTCTTCACCGCTTTCCCAAAAGTTTTGATTCGTGCCACAAGCTTAATCTTAAGATCCTAAGCTTCTTTCTGATACCAAACATAAATTTAAATAAAAGAGCGATTGTGCGAGTCTGGTGGCACCAATCCAAGGATTTTAGTGCGCAGCGCGGCGAGCTTG
>JAJLXV010000145.1:0-38827 GCA_030571435.1 Myxozyma mucilagina | reverse complement strand
CATGTAACCCACCGGTCATTGCAATGGCATGCAAGAGTTGCTTATTCTTCTCGGGCACAGGTCTCAGCTTAGATGATGTCAAGCACAGAAATCACAGAAATCACAGAACAGACCGACTCCTACCACCCTTCCCCGTCAACCACAATCTGGTGTTCCTCATAGCTCTCTTTGATATTTGATATGACGTGTCGCTCCCGACGAAAACGTGGTGACGTAAATATGATAAGCGAGTCGATAACTGTCGGATGGCACAGGCTTGCCAATAAGGAGTACACGCGTATTAGAATATGATGTGAGAGGGCTGCATCTATATGAATCAGCACAAGAGCCAGAGTAGGAGATTGAACGGAGGTCATACATTTTACTGTTGGTGATAGCTTAGCGAGTAATCAGACACATGGTCGACGGCCATCGTTCTTCGAGCTCAAAATATCGTAAGATGTGGAGACAGTCTGAAAATTTCCCGAGTCTATGGTAATATTAGTAAACATATTTTGAAAAAAATAAAATTCTGATAACTCGCCATAAATTTTGTTTGTTTCCTTCAAACATTCTACCAAACAAAGAGGAAAGATGATTGTCATTGGTTGTAGACTTAAGTCAAGCACAACTTGGGCTGTAGAATGCGAATTGTAAACATGTTTCTACTACTCTTAAGAGTAGCTAGAGAATTCTTAGAGAGCATGAGGAGAAGAACGAACAGGACGGGCAGCAGCCGGTCTTTTTATAGACAGCCGGCGAGGGCATGGGCCGGTATTGGTAAAGCAGAAAGCAAAGTGGACAGGCTGCTTGATTGGGGTTAGCGCGTGTAGATCTGAGACACGCTCATAATGACGCGCTTCCCAGAGTGGTACCAAGCTCGCCGCACTGCGACCCAAAATCCTTGAATTGGTAGCACAATTCTCGCACGACCACCCTCTTGATTAAATTAGTATTTGATGTCAAAAAGGAGCTTATGATCTCAAGATTTCGCCTGTGGCACTAACAAAATTTGATGGGAAAGCTGTTGAACAAAAAGAGAGGCTGATTTCCGCAAAATGGGCTGGAAATTGCGATTTTGCACCATCCTACCCTTGTGCTAGCTCTACCAATTCTAAACATACTGTAGTTTTTCAAAAGACCAGATTCTATACCACCTTTTGATCTCTCCGGTCATTTTTGATTTTCCAAATTTCATATATTTTTCGTGAAGCTATCAAATTTCAAACATCGCGTCTTCTGCCAAAGCAGAGGGTCTTGATCGTACCCAAACTGCCCATTTACAGTTTTCCGCAACTCTGGAAATCACACGACCTCTGCTCTCAGCTCATTTCCATCCGTTTCTCCTCTTTTAAAGCCGATCGTAGTGTCTTGTAACATTCCGAAGAACGTCATAATCATTGTATTTAGACGAGCTAAGAGCGATAGCAACGGATCGCTGACTGTCTGGCCTATCAGCATTTAGTTTGAAGACCTGTGAGCCTAGGCTCATTGTCTTTGACCGTTGATCAAATACAGCGGCTCCTCCTACAGCCGCTAGCCGATGCCGCTAGCCGAACTAACAGGAACAGTTCGATCTATGATGTGAGACTAGTGCCATGTACTTTGACCTAATTTAACAATCAATATGCTATTCCCATCGTCAAAAAATGACGTATACATAATGCGCTGTCATAGATGTAAATGCATACACATATTCAAAGTGTATTCAACCACACGACCTTCCCTCGTGCGCCTTATAAACAGCAAAATCCAACTTGACCCGTTATTGTATATCGCGAGTAAGTCTTTTTTACCATTGTACGTCTGTTGTAGATCGTGTAGAACCTCGTAGAGTTCGTAGATAGTTAAGTGGTATCGATACTCGGTAACTTAGCGACTTATGTGACCAAATTCATGGGCAATGCTTGTCGAAGGCCCAGTGCTATGAAGTCGTCCAGATCATAACAAATCATCCGCAGATGCGGGCTGCTTTAATTAAACATAAACAGCTGGTGACCGAGTTTCTTCGAGTTCATAGTCGTGCGATACTAAATCGATGTTACTAATAAAAGATCATTTAACGCCCAAAAGATAAAACTGGAGTGATGTATCGTCAACAAAGTCGACTTAAGTGACACGTAAGGCATGCATTACTCACGAATAGAACCGGAGCTGAAAGTTCATAATCAGACTCAAGCTATAGTCAAATTTGTAAGATATCTTAAAGTTGGTATTGGTATCATGAATACAATGTCGTGCGACAAGCTATCACAAGGATCGCACAGCCAAGAGACAAGACAGACGGTATCACGAAACATGCAGGCTACTATTGTTGTTTCATTCCAAAGATAAACACGACGAAATCAGACTAGAGAAGATAAGGATTTGTTCCATACGCTGAATTGCTCCAACTGCATTGTGACTCGTCAGACATGAAGTACGCCCACTGGAAGAGTTCTGTATGATAGTCTTGAACAACACAAACTAACAAAAATATAAGTGACTTCACAAGATTATCGCGTCTAAACAGCAAACTGTATAACGAGCTATGTCTAGAACAGATGTGGGATTTATTCTTAACGACTGACGTCGTTGAAAGACATAAAAGCAATGAAGCAAGCAGTATTAAGAATCACCACAGATTCATAACCTTTCCAAATGCAAGCAGATAGCAGAAATACACAGCAGATCTATTCATTATTCTAGAAGACATTCGACGGAAAATTAATAAAGACTAATACCATCTTCAAGTGTCATCCATTCGGCGGCTGACTATGTGCTGTTAGATATCAGTAATGAATCTAATATTTAGTATCTTATGGACATCGAAAGCAATACGTTTGCAATAATATCCAAACAAATTATTCAATCAATCTAGAAAAGCATTTCCAGAGCAAATACGGTTAATTCTGTTTCAAAAAAATGAAAACAACAGTTTCACGAGTAATACAAGAAGCTTATTCCTGTGAGTTTTCTATCATCATGATAGTAATAGTATCTCTTCAAAGGGCATAGTTTTTTATTGATTTTGTCTTCAGGCATTATCTGACGCCCAAAATACTGTGATTTAAATGCGTTCGGCATCAAATTCATAATCAATCAGTTTTCATGATCGCCAGCATTCAGCACTTATTCAAAAATGACTGCATATAATATCCGCAGCACTTTATTCTTTAAATTCGGAAAGACGTACAATTCTGAAACTTATCATAATCTTTTGGTGCATTCTCGGTTCATCGCGTGTGATTGTCAGCGTAAGCAAAATATGTTTAATTTGCAATTTCCTGTGAATATCTGTCGGATGTGATGCTTTGTTATATAACTGACTTTGTAGCTGGTGAGGTTCTTCTCGTTTGCAAAATATGTGTGATTCTGAGTGTGTTACTGCTGAGCCGATTATCGTTCGCGAGTCGTGACGCTTGGGAACTGAATTTGATGTTAAACTCCCAATGCAATTATGCACTTCATTGCGTCACTACGTAAACTCAAAGGGCAAATATTATCCAAATTGAATGATTCGATATTCCAATTAAGACAAACTAGGCAAATATTTAATGGAACGAGAGGACGATATTAGTTTTATATACTTATTAAATGCTGATCATGGTAATAATTCCTCTGACGATGCTTTAAGCAGAATCTGACAAATTTACATTTACTACAAAAGATTGATGAAGATAACACAACTAATAATTTACTGCTTGTTATGTTTATGTCACCGACATAACTAAAAAAAATTATAAACGCTATTTTAGTGATGTACGATTTTACTTTATCATTTGAAAAGATATTGCAAACCACTTTTTCTTTTATTTCAAGCACCCATTTATTAGACTAGACAACCCTGGAACAAGTGGCCTACAGTACACTTACTGCTGATTATTCAGGTGAGGAAAATTTTTAACAGAGCGCTTAATGATATTAGTAAACAATCACTGATATAATCATGCTTACAGGTGGGGTTTAATTTCATATTCTCAATTCTTTTAAATGGCTGCTTAAAATGAAAAAAGTATGTATCAGGCAAGTGACAAGTTACCATAAACTAAAAAAAGCTGACTCATTATGTACAACATCCAACATCCTTCATTTAATATCTCTGCAAGTCTGATTTAAAAACGTCAGTATCAGTGGAGCTCCAACAGTGACTAGTAGGGAGATTAGTCTGATGAACATATATTTGCACATGCACGATTCGTTACGTTACATCAATTCTTTCTTTTCAAGTTTTTATTTTTTGGAAAGAATATGCAGTGTATTCGTTTTTTCACTTTTTTATCAATCGCTTTTTACTTTCTCATTTTATTATTGACTTCTGTTTCACATCATTTTTCATTTTATCGTTTTAATTATGTTGTTTTTATTACAGCATTAATATTTACCGTTGAAAACAAAGTTCGAGGAAATTTAAAAAATTTGTTGGACGGCAAAGTTTCTCAACCAGCAAACGCAAAATCTATTTTTCTTACCATTACAGCATCTTCTTTGACAATTACAACCAAAAAACACATAAGCTCATTTGCATTGTTATCAAAAGACTGGTTTAACAATTGGGAAAAAATGTGCACCTATGTATCTAGTCGCTTTCTCGACCTTTTTTTTTTGGAAAAGCTTGCTTTATCCAAATTTTCTGATACGTTATTGTGCGCAGTATTCAAACCCTGAGATTTATCCGCCGTCCTGCCGGTAGCAAATCTAACAATTTTTCAGCGACAGCATCTATTGAAAAAAGGCTAAAACTTTTAGTCTTATGAAAATCTGAAACATTAATTATATGTAAACTGAGTGTATTCTGTGACCTTCTCATTGAGTGATATGACCAGCCATTTAGTCTGTGGCACTTGGAAGTTCCTCGTCGTAGCTGCAACTAAATTCACGTCACCAAGAGTCATATTGAATAACCTGTTCAGTAGAAGTGTACATTAAAAAGTAATCATTTTAGCAATTGATCTATCTTTATACTTAACATTACTCAGATAGTGGCTATCAAGAGGAGATCCATCTTTTGCTAGAGAAACGTTATATGCACATGCAAGTTTAGCTCTTAGCAATCAATCGTACGACAAAGTAATTCTTAGCTTCAAGCTAACCTTTATAGGGCTAAAGGCGTCTTAGGTCTTTCTACATTTACTATGCACATGTTTATGATGTTTAAATGCTCTCTTACAAAATGAAAAATTGAAATACAAAATGACAATGTGTCTACCACGCCTCCCCTCGCACCCTCTAACTCCCCCTTTGAAAGTCGTAATGCAAAATGTAATGCGAAATAGTAACCGCTGGCCTCACTCGTCGCCCAACGGAAAATCGTAAATCGGAAAGACAAAGTGCAGTATTCTATTCGTGCCCTCTGGGGTCTGGCAGTGGCATGCCAGCCTTCTCTATTCTTTTCAGAGGGTCACAGAATTGCTGCCACCTTTGGGTATTAAAGCATCATCATGTCAATACAAAAATTAAAGCTAGAGACCATTTAATGTAACCCACCGGTCATTGCAATGGCATGCAAGAGTTGCTTATTCTTCTCGGGCACAGGTCTCAGCTTAGATGATGGCAAGCACAGAAAGACAGAAAACACAGAACAGAACTACCCCTACCGCCTTCCCCGTCACAATCTGGTGTCCCTCATAAGCTCTCTTTGATACTTGATATGACGTGTTGCTGCCGATGAAAACATGGGACTCAGATCTAATGAGCGAGTCGATAGATGTCGAATGGCACAGGTTTGCCAATAAAGAGTGCGCACGTAGTAAAAGATAACATGAAAGGGCTGCGTCTATATGGATCAGTACTGAACCAAAGTAGAAGAATGAAAGGAGTATATACATTTCATCGTTGGCGATAACTCAGCGAGTAATCAAACACGCAGTCGACGGCCATCGTCCCTCGACTTCAAGATACCGTAAGATGTGGAAGACAATCAAAGAACTTCTCAAGTCTATGGTAACGTTAGTAGACGTAGCTGAGAAAAACAGAAGTCTGATAACTCACCATAGATGTTGGCTGTTTCCATCAAACAAAAGGGAAAGATGATTGGAATCGATTGTGGACACAAGTCAAGCTCAACTAGGGCTGTAGAATGCAAATCTTAAACATTTTTTTACTACTCTCAAGAGTAGCTAGAGAATTCTTAGAGAGCATGAGGAGAAAAACAAACAGGACGGGCAGCAGCCGGTCTTTTTATAGACGGCTGGCGAGGGCATGGGCCGGTACTGGTGACGCAGAAAGCAAAGTGGACAGGATGCTTGATTGGTATTAGCGCGTTTACATCTGAGACACGCTCATATGACGCGCTTCCCAGAGTGGTACCAAGCTTGCCGCACTGCGACCCAAAGACCTTGAATTGGTAGCACAATTCTCGCACGATCACCCCTTTAATTGAATTAATATTTGATGTCAGAAAGGAGCTTATAATCTGAAGATTACGCCTGTGGCACTAATTAGATCTGTTGGGAAAGTTGTAGAGCAAAAGGAGAGAGCTGATTTCCGCAAAATGGGCTGGAAATTGCGATTTTGCACTATTCTATCCTTGTGCTAGCTCCACCAATTCTAAACATATTGTAGTTTTTCAAAAGACCAGATTCTATACCACCTTTTGATATCTCCGGTCGTTTTTGATTTTCCAAATTTCATATATTTTTCGTGAAGCTATCAAATTTCAAACATCGCGTCTTCTGCCAAAGCAGAGGGTCTTGATCGTACCCAAACTGCCCATTTACAGTTTCCCACGACCTTGAAATCACACGACCTCTGCTCTCAGCTCATTTCCGACTGTTTCCCCTCTTTTAAAGCCAATCAAATTGTCTTGCAACATTCCTAATAACGTCATAGTCATTGTATTCACATGAGCGAAGAGTCAAAGCAGCGAATCGTTGGCCGTCTGGCCTATCAGCAATCAGTTTGACGAGTTGTGAGCTTAGTATCATTGCTTTTGACCGTTGATAAAACACAGAGTGTCTTCCTACAGCCGCTAGCCGATGCCGCTAACCGAACTTACATGAACAGTTCGATCGATGATGTGAGACTAGTGCTTTATACTTTGCCCGCGACTTGACACTGGATTTGCTTCTCGTTGCCAACCAATGATGACGTATGCATGTTTCTCTGTCATAGATGAGCATGCATCACATTGTAAAGTGTATGGCCACTAGTTGCTACTGTTGATGAGAAACCTTTCTGCATTCGAACACTTTCTCTTAGAAACAATACTACACAAAATAATATGCAATACACACGGCATTTCAGATTGTAGTTTAGCAAGCGTGAGGTCTGAAATTTCTATGTTTAAAATTATGCCATTTTGATTGATTCCTCGGAACCCATATTACAGCAGACCTAATCCGACAATTTCATTCAGCATAGAAATTTTGACTGCACTATATGAGTTGCATTAAACAGAAACAAATCCTTAGTTTAATAAGACAATATGTTCAAAACGATCTAATTCGTAGGATTTTGAAGCAGTATAATTAACTATGGAGCGATTGATTTCACAAAGTGTCGGACCAGAAAACAGAAAATAAAAACATAACTATACTCTATAAACAGCATTCCACAAATTAGACATTGACTCATGCGAACAGAAAACTTGTAACAGACATAACCAATTGTAATTCGCAGAAAATTTTGAGCTCTTGCGGAAAGAACAAATGTATTCAATCAGTGATGACTATCTTATGGACGCATAAAAAGTGTGAACCGGGTAAATCAGAACCCATCGCTTAATCGATCGCATAAAATATCCAGTCCCGGCTACATTTACTGCGATCAAAGGACAAACCATGTGGAAACTGACATATTCGAGTAAGAGTTGTAAAACGCAACGCAGAATTGTGAGGTCGGCTCATGAAGTTATGACCACACTTTGAGTGACAACGGAGAGCTTAGATATGCGAAGCGTGTAATGGGTAGCGATAAAAGGACGAAGACTGTGGAAAGCTGACATACTTTATTAGGAGTTCTAAGATGTGACGCGAAAAAAGGCGAAGCGTGTCCTTTACATATATAATCTGGTACATCTATGTGCTCAACAGGTTGCCCTGGACAGCGTCATTTTGCAGACTAATTTTTGAACACAGTTTTGAAGGACATTCAGTCTTGTCAGTCTTGTGGGAATGGTTGAAGGTGTGGCTCTGACTTTTCGGTAATTTCTGTTTACATCGCCAGAGAAGAAAGATTTGCTGTCATGGTCCTTATGACGCTTACGTCTATCAAACTTGAAGTGAATGACGAATACTCTGCTATCTTCAATTGTGTTTGTACAAATAAATGCAGCCGAAGAGAATTACGAATTGAGATCGCGTTTTGTTATGAAACAGATCTTTACACATAGCATTATTAAAAATCCTACAAACAGCAAAAGGTTTCGCTATTGTTCTTTCTCAAGCCATTGGATACTGCATAATTTCCGAAATTATAGCAAAATCTGTGGAAACTTGAAACTTACGGATCAATGAACGCATATCGTTTAACACCGATGAGTTCGTATTTACAGTACTCAACCATAGTTATCAGACTTGGTCGGGAACTAATCAACTTTTCTCTTTGTTGACGCGCACTCATTCCAGCCCGTATGGAAACTGCCACATAGTTCTCTTCATCTCTGATTCTGTATCAGAAATATGTTTAGCTGTTTAATTCTGTTCCGACTCTCACCAGTTATTGAGAAAACCAACAGCAACCCTGGAACGGATGCAAGAACTGGAAAATTAGCTGAACTCTTCAATTAGTTGCTCAAGGCTGATGATCAGTAAATACTTCTCTCTGGTCACTGTTGACGAGTTGCAATACACATTCTCGAACAATACAGCTACTTTTTATATTCTGTCCACTCGTAGAAATCAAGAATCTGTGCACTCAAATTAACCAGAACAGCATTGGCCCACATGAAAAGTGTTTCTCCGCAGCCAAGAGTTTCTCTCGAATAGTCTACTCTGTCAACTTTGTGTAGATTAATTATGGGCGTGTGAATTCCTGAACTTAATCCCTGTTGATACAATGTTCGCTGGATCGCAGTACATAAGTTTTCAGAGCTTTCATTTGTCTTTTTTATCGAAGTGAAACTAATGCTGCAATGCGAACATGTCTGTGACAATTCTAACAAATCAGCTTAATATATGTTTGAAGCTCGCTGATGACAGGCCACGACTCACGTCTGATCTACTGAAGAGGAGGGTGGGTGATAGGCTAGACAGCCAACGATCCGTTGCTACGACTCTTAGCTCATGTAAATACAATCACTATGACGTTATTTGGAATGTTGCAAGACCCTTCGATTGGCTTTAAAAGAGGGGAAATGAGCGGAAATGAGCTGAGAGCAGAGGTTGTGTGATTTTCAGAGTTACGGAAAACTATAAACGGGCAGTTCGGGTACGATCAAGGCCCTCGACTTTGGCGGAAGACGCGATGTATAAAATTTGATAACTTCACGAAAAATACATGAAATTCTGAGATTAAAAAACGAAGAGAGAGATCAAAAGTCGGTCTACTCTCTCGATTTTTAAAAGGTTGCATTATGTTCAGAATTGGTGGAGGTAGCACAAGATTGAGATGGCGCAAAATGGCCCTTTTTGGCCTATTTTGCAGGAATTGGCCCTCTGTTCTGGCTCCACCACTTTCCCAATAAATTTAGTTATTTCTACAGGCGTAATCTTGAGATCTTAAGCTCTTTTCTGACATCAAACATCGATTTAATCAAGAGGATGGTCGTGCGCGTATTGTGCCACCAATTCAAGGATTTTGGATCGCAGTGCGGCGAGCTTGGTACCACTCTGGGAGGCGCGTCAAATGAGCGTGTCTCAGATGTAAACGCGCTAACCCCAATCAAGCAGTCTGTATACTTTGCTTTCTGCTTTACCAATACCGGCCCATGCCCTCGCCGGCCGTCTATAAAAAGACCGGCTGCTGCCCGCCCTGTTCGTTCTTCTCCTCACGCTCTCTAAGAATTCTCTAGCTACTTTTAAGAGTAGTAGAAACATGTTTACAATTTGCATTCTACAGCCCTATTTGAGCTTGACTTAAGTCTACAACCAATGACAATCATCTTTCCTCTTTGTTTGATAAAATATTTGAAGGAACCAACTAATACTCTTGGTGAGTTATCACAGTTTTATTCTTTCTTAGCTACGTCTGCTAACTTTACCATAGACTCGAGAAGTTCTTCCATTATCCTCCACATCTTACGGTATCTTGAAGTCGAGGGACGATGGCCGTCGACTGCGTGTTTTATTTCTCGCTAAGTTATCGCCAACGATGAAATGTATGTACTTCTTTTATTTTTCTACTTTGATTTAGTACTGATGTATTATAGATGCAGCACTCTCACGTCATCTTCTTCTTCGTGCGCAACATCCTCATTGGCATGCCCGGGCCATCCGACAGCAATTGATTCGCTTATATTTTCGTCACCATTTTCAGTCGGCCGCGTCACATCATATCAAGTATCAAAGACAAGTACGAGGGACACCAGATTGCGTTTGATAGTGAAAGGTGGTAGGAGTCGGTCTGCTCTGTGTTTTCTGTCTTTCTGTGCTTGACATCAACAAAGCTGAGACCTGTGCCCGAGAAGAATAAGCAACTCTTGCATGCCATTGCAATGACCGGTGGGTTACATGAAATGGTCTTTAGCTTTTTTTTTTGGTATTGACATGATAATGCTTTGATACCCAAAGGTGGCGGCAATTCTGTGACCCTCTGAAAAGATTAGAGAAGGCTGGCATGCCACTGTCAGACCCTAGAGGGCACGAAGAGAATACTACACCATGTCTTTCTGTGTTTTTGGTCGTGCAAGTTTTTTTGGTCGTGCAATTTTGGTAGTGGTTGGTGGAGTGTTTGACATCTGGTGTTCCCTCGCATGCTTTTTCTTTACAGCTTTTCGAGTTACGACTTTCCATTGGACGACGAGTGAGGCCGGCAATTACTATTCTGCATTACATTTTGCATTGCGACTTCAGAAGGAGTTGGAGGGCGGAGGGGCGACGTGGTAGACAAATTATCATTTTTTAATTCAAATCTTTTTATTGTAATAGATCATTTAAACATCATAATCAATTGCTTAGTAAATGTAGAAAGATTTAGACGCCTTTAGCATTATAGGCGATAACTTGAGGACTAGAATTACTTTGTCGTACGATTGATTGCCAATAGCCAATCATTGCAAAGTACTGACAGCTTTTCTATAACAAAAACCAGATTTTTTCCTGATAACCATTTCTTATATAGTGCTGACTGTGTAGATATGTCAATTATTAACAATTACTTTTTAGTTAGCGGTTTTCCTTTTAGCAAAGCAATTTTTGAAACTTGTCACTTTTTGTCACGTGAAACATAAAGCTAGAAACGCCGCACATCGTATGGCTCATTTTTCTTAGAGTCTAAAATTTCAATTCCATCTAAATTCTGATTCTAAGTAAATATTCACCCGGCAACTGCCGTTGGATCTTTTGTTGGATTTCTATTCAAGATCGATTTTGATTGTAAAGGCGTAGGTGACGAAGCATAATGATTACAATATGTGATTTGATCTCACTGCATTGATTCAACTAACAATTGAGTAGTACTTTGATAATTGGGGTCAGTATGGCAGCTGAAGGCGACACTTCAAGTATTGCAAAATCAATAATTTTGGCGTTTCCGAGAATTGAGGTGGATAAAGAGGATCAGATTGAACAAACAGCTGAGCTGTTCGAAAAACTCCTGAATCCAACAGTCGCTGAAGGACAGTCCAAAAGGTCAATAGTTCGAGTGAAGCACTCTGTATTTCATACGCCAGACTCGAAATATGATATACATGGCTGGAAGTTTGCGGATTGGGAGTATGCAAAAGGAAATTTGCCTACACTTGCTCGGGGACTATTCTCGATCGAGACCAAAGACGATGAGAGCGATAAAATAAAAATGGAGATTGTGACGAGAGGCTATGATAAATTTTTTAATATTGATGAGACTCCAGAGACAAAGGTTAGTAGGACAACTTTGGATTTATTAACGATGGCGATATCTAATTTTTATAGTGGGACTGGATCATGAAACATTCCCAAGGACCATATTTTCTCACACAAAAAGAAAACGGGTGTATTATTTTCATGTCCGGTCTACCAGACGGCAATCTTCTTGTCTGTAGTAAGCATTCAACAGGCGCGCGTGCCGACTCGCCTATCAGTCATTCAGAAATTGGCGAGAAATGGGTTGAAAAACACTTGGCAACTAAAGGATATACGAAACGTGATCTTGCTGCTGCTCTACGAAAGTTGAATTGTACAGCAGTTGCTGAGTTATGTGATGATTCGTTTGAAGAACATATTTTAGAGTACAAAGGCAATCGTGCTGGACTGTATTTACACGGACTCAACCTGAATATTCCACAGTTTGTGACATACCCATTTGAATCAGTTTCTGCATTTGCAGAGATTTTTGGATTCAAACCTACAAAGTACTCCGTTATTGAACAATATTCTGATCTACGGAAATTCTTGGAAGAATGTGCGGAGACCGGATCTTGGGAAGGACTAGACATTGAAGGCTTTGTCGTCAGATGTAAAGTAGTCCGTCCTGGAACTTCGCATTCATCCGACTACCTTTTTAAATACAAATTTGAAGAGCCGTATCTAATGTATCGAGGATGGCGAGAAGTTACCAAGAAAATGCTAACTTCAAAGCCAATCAGTGTCAAAAAACACAAAAAAATCACACAGGAATATCTGCGATTTGCTAGGAATTATTTCAGAGGAAAAGAAGACTTAGTACAGGAATATATTGCGAATCATGGAATTATTGCAGTTAGAAATGCGTTTCTTGAAAGCTACGGTAAAGCGGGATCCCAAATTATTAAAGAGGAAGAACCTGAGGATGAAAACGAAGTACATCTAAGATTCAAAGATAATGATTCTGGCGAAATTTTAGCTACTTCTTTCAAGTTTAATGATTTGAAGGATTCGCAGTATAAGTACATTATAGTACCAGTTGCTACCATCGGATGCGGTAAAACTACTTTATCCCTAGCTTTATCAGAGCTCTTTGATTGGGGACACATTCAGAACGATAATGTGCCGAAATCGGGAGGCGGAGCCAGCAGAAAATTTTGCGAGGCTTTAACAGAGACGCTAGTTACCAAACAGGTCACTATTGCTGACCGTAATAATCACATGACGCGTGAACGAAAACAGATTTACGAAGATATGCAAGAAATTATGCCTGTTGAGGATTTCCGCTACATCGCGCTTCATTTTCTTCATGATGGTGAAAATGGAAAGGAAGCAGTTCGAAAAGTTACATTGAGAAGAGTTTTAGCTCGTGGTGATAACCACCAGACTATCCAAGCTGTTACCGACGGTGAAAAGAAAGTCGCTGGAATAATGGGCGGTTTTTTGAATCGTTTTCAGCCAGTTGACATCAAAAGATCTCCAGACCGGGAAATATTTGATCTTGTCATTGACCTGAAAGTTGACAAGCCTTTACTCGACAACCTCAATTATATAATTGATCGGATATCGCAAAAATATCCTTTTCTGATACCACAGAAACCAAGTATAGAAGATATGCAGAAGGCAATTATGAAGGCAGTAAACTATGTTCCTGCCATCAAAATAGCAATACCAAATTCAAAAAAAGGCTCAAAGTCCTCGAATGCTCAGAAGAAGCCCACTCAAGGCAAATTTCCAAATTCTATCTCAAAAATCAAATACAATTACATTGCACTCAGAGTACCGAACTCTGAAGAATTCAAATCACTAATTGCGGAGCTACTGTCATCACACAATGCAGACATGACCATGTGGAATACACTCACTCAGAATAACCGCATACAGCCTAATTTTCACGTTACTGTAATGCATAAAGCGGATGCAACATTGTACCCTGAGCCGTGGGAGTTTTACAAATCACATATTTTATCAGGTTCCCTTTCAAAATTCCTTGCTGATATTTCACTAAAAGCTATTGTTTGGAACTCTCGAACAATGACCGTCAAAGTTGAAGTCATTTCTCATCCGACTTCCTTGAATGAGAACGAAAACCCTGTCATCTTACCTCTGCATGGACGGCAGATCTTTCATATTACTTTGGGAACAGCTGACCCTTCCATAAAACCTGTAGAGTCGTTACTACTTCTACGACAGCTGGAAGAGAGCAATGATGTGACAGAAGCGAACATTTGTGACATAAGTGATGATCACATAATCTTGAAAAACATCAGTCCTGTACATAGTATGTAACATTTAAATAGACGCTCATTGCGCTGGTGTTAATTAACTACCTTTACAATATTTTGCATGAAAGAAAAATCGATAGTAGTGACACATGTAATTATAATGCCGTGTCTCCTTATCTCAATGTACAAAATATTTTTAGACCACAAAAACATAAACTTAAAGCAATTTTATAAAGAAAAAAAAAACAAAAGCAAACTCAGAAAAGTTAGTTGCATATTACGCCTATTTACTTCGTTATGATGATATCACGCAAAACCAAATCCCTCTGTTCCTTCCGTAATGGCCATTAACAAAGCCGTTCGTAAAGCCTCGTATGAATCGTATTCAGGCATATCCAGTTGGTTGAAACAAGTGTGCTGCATCTAAGTTAGCATGCGACTTATTAAACCATAACAAACAGAACATACCGATGACGGAAGACGATCCTTATTACCATAATCACGATGAATGCTGAACCGAGAAACACCATTCATACCCTCTAACTCAGCAAACCCATTCAATGGCACTTTGCTCGTTCCAGTTACAAACTGCAATGTTGTTAGTACCCTATTGAGCCTATAGTATACAGTTTGACTCACTTGTAATAATTTAGCGCGCTCTTCAAGATCAAACGACCGTACTGCTCGCCAGAACCACTGAATTTGAGGCGAAGAGGCTGAGTAATTCTGATAGACTGTGTTATTGCGCCAATCGTCAACATCAATATCGGGCAAACCAGAAATCAGCAGCTCAAGCTCTTTCTCATTGAAAATAGAGATCAAGTCTGTAGGAATGATATCGTGGAAACCTTCAATAGTGTTAGCTATATTTCCAATATAAACAACAAAGAAACAAACCATTTAAGAAATTGTTCAACTGTTCTTCGATACTAGTCAACAGTCTATATCCCACTACTAAACGAACATATTCGTTTTTATTTTCCTCCGTGACCGCAATATCACGTCCATTGGGGACTAAATCTATGATTTTCTTATCACCGTAGTCGTCAGCCTCAATAGACATAGTTTCAGTAATGACATCTGTAATATCATTCTCTAGCATCCAAACTAAAGATTTGTAATATTCCAGGTCAAGATTCTCCATATCCTTCAGAGACACTTGTCTGCCAAGAATTCGCTTATATACTGCACGACTAAAGTGACAATCAAGAACACGTCCCTCATACAGTGCTTTACCAATGATGCGACCAATAAATTTGAAGAAAAGTAGATGCTCCGGATTAACACCAGAAGTTCGGTTGGGATGGAACGTGGTTCTATCAGAAGCCACGGGAATGAAAAGAGCATAATCTGGATTGAACATTTGCCGCGCCAGCACTTGAAACCATTCTCTAGTAACTCCACCCGCATCAACACCTTCTTCTCCATGAAATTTAATGTTCAACTTCGAGTACTTGATTTCATCGCCAGTCTTAAAATACAAAGACTTATAAGAATCCAAAAAGACTTGGTCTCTCCGAACATTGATGATCAAAGGACGATGACCTTGTGCGTTCTGTGCGCGAAGATGTAGCTGACGGTAAAAGAAGTTGCGCTTGTTATCAAAATCAAGAACCTTGGGATTCTTCACAAGTATCGAAAACGAGCCGCTCATTAATTTTGGATTATTTCTCACCATCTGATTGAGAATTTTCTTATGCTCATCAGTGAAAGTGTAAAAATATATTGTCTTCTTATGTGTGTCAGAGGGGAGATTTTGTTGAACGTTATCAATACGGGCAACATTTGGTGCGATCTTTGGAACCAGTTCGTCAGGGACATCCTTTTCTTCAGTATCCTTAATAACTTCGCGCTTGCAGACAACCATAAAGGCTTCAATCAAAGGTAGCAATACAGTAGCCACGTGCAACATGTCGGGTCGTTCCTGAATTTCGTGCAAACATTCTCCTAAAGCGTCCCAGAGATCTTGAAATTCCAGTTCCTTGTAGTACTCAATAAGAATATCACCAGCACCCATTAAACTTATTCCAGCTTCTTTACGTTCCTTACTAGAATCAAACAAGTAGTCAAGAGCAGTCAAGACTCGTAAAAGCTTTGCTTGATCTGAGCTTGCAGGAGAAAACTGTGAGAGTGCCATACCCTGTATTTCTGAACCAGCCTTAGCCGATCTAATTTGTTCAGCAAGCTCTCGTAATGCAGTCGGTAAGGATTTGCCTAGCTGCTGTGCTTGACGAATAAGTTCCTTTCCAAACACATTCATCGCGCCGGGGACCGGACCCAGATTTTGCATGGCAGCAAGCGTCTGTTGTAAGGTGCGATTAGGACACTCACGAGCCGTGAGGATATTAACTAATTGGCACAAATTATGTTCGGGAATGACAGGGGGCGAAACATTTCGAGCATGGGAAGCGCTCTTGGACGATTCACCTTCCTGTGCCGTTGATGCTCCTTCGGGCTTTGCCTCAGTAGGAGCGGAGCCGGGATTAAAATCTTCGATACTCTTCGTGGTAGTCTCATCAGACTTCTTCTTTTCATCAGCCTCAGTATCATTTTTTAGCATTAGATGTAAAGGCCGTGTGATATCTTGCAAAAGCATAGATATGACATCCATCAAACCCGCGTTATCGCGAATCATAGGACGATCTAAGAGAGATAGTAAAGTGTTGATCGGATACTTTGAGGCCTTTGAAACCGGTGCGTCTTTCATTTTACCTTTCCGACTAAGCGTACGTTTCAGACCAATCGGGGAGTCGTGCTCAATCAGAAAGTAAGAGGTAAGTTGACGATTAGCTGAAAGAATATGTTCAAGAGCATCAAGACAGTGCTGAGCAAGTTGTAATGGCGACACCTCAATAGTCCCATGTTGTAAAGCCCCTTCAGAGTGTTTCACTGGAGTGACTGGAGTCTTGGGGGTAGAGCCCGGTTTCATTGGAGTACTCAGATTTGTCAATAGTAAAGGTCGAGCTCTGGCGCTGACTTGACTAAAACTGCGCTCGACAGATACAACGTCCACAGTACCTTCATTAAGAATTGACAAGATCATGTTAAAAAGCTCTGATCTTGTCTGTTTATTGGCAGTAATGCTGACAAACATTTCATATAATGGGTTCCTCTGAGACGAGTATCGAGGTATATAAAGCAGTCGTACCAAAGAAGCGACACCGGCACGATCGACAAGTTGAATGCCATTGCGACTCTTCGTCGGTTTCGGCTTCTCCTCTACGACAGTCTCCGAAAGAGGTAAAGTTCGCGTAACTGTATGCTCATGTGTAGAATGTTCCGGTACTTGACCACGAGCAGCATGAAGACGATGTCGTCTTTGGAGTTCCATTACTTCTTCCACAATATTCTGGGGTAGATCAGCTAACACCACAGCATTTTCGTCCGCCAAGATAGTTTCACGTAGTGCAGGATCCAATGATGCCAAAAATGCTGCCATATCATCAGTGTCCGCCGATTCACCACCTGCTGTACCAGCAACTGCTGCTTCACGAGCCTCTCTTTCGCGAGCGGCTCGTCGCCTGTCTGAAGCTTCCTGAGCTAGAAGTTCTTCTCGGATGTTAGGAGGTAAAGCAGCCAAGAACTCTGCTTCAATTTCAGATTCTGGTTCAAGAGCGCCAGCGGTAGTAGCGGTTGATCTCATTTCTCTGAGATGCGCTGTCAGGACTTCCTGTCGCATTTCATCAGGGAGTGCTTCCAAAAACTCTGGATCAATTCCTGTTCCAGTAATGTCAACGTCACGACCATCAATTCTGACAATTACACGTTCAGTCGGTGCAGAACTGGCTTCGGCCTCCCCTTCTGCTGCCGCAGTTTCAACACCTTCCATTTCTTCACCCTTAAAGCCATCATCAGCAGCAGATGGGGGAGCAACTGTATCATCAGTGTTGGCGTCAGCAGCTTCTGAAGCTTCTGCTGCAACAATGGAAGCTTGTCGTTCCGCTTCTTCCTGCGCAAGAGCTGCTAGTTCCTGTTCAATGCGTTCTCTTTCCGCTGTTGCAGCTGCAAGTTCCTCTTCAGCCTCTTTGCGTAGCTGCTCTTCCCGCTCTTTTTCTTTTTGGCGTTCAGCGGCGTCTAGTTCTTTCCTCTTCCGCTCTTCTTCCAAAAGAATAGGAGAGAGCGCATTAAGAATATGATTCAAGACGTTCATAGCTTTGTCATTGCTTGAGTTAGTGTACAGCATTCGTGCTTCCTCCTGCCATCTAGCAATTGTGGTTTTAGGAATCAAAGCGCTCACCGCACTCCAAGGATCATCTCTAGTCGGTCGATGCGCTCTAGAGCTGTGATAGTCAAACATGGCGTCTAATTCATGAGGAAGGATGTCGTTTCCAGTGTAAATAGCGGGAGCAGATCGATTGCTTTGCTGACGGATAACATGCTGGAAAAGATCATTTAAAATTTGTAAATCTCGTAAATCTCCATCGGAAGGAAGATTACGACGAGAAACTGCTCTGTAGATTCCATCAGGAGAGACTCTAGATCCAACTCGGCCAAGTGCCGGGGTCAAATCATCAGTACGAGGCTGCACAAGAAGAGGGTTTGTAGCAGTATCCACATCCGACCAGCCTACTGATTTCTGTTAGAGCATCCTAAACCGTAAATCAAAAGTAAACTTACCAGCAGCACGAGAATGAGGATTTGCAAAAACCGAGTGCCCACGTCTTCCATAACCATCATCATAGTCAAGAACCTCTTCAAACTCCCAACCTTCATGTCTGTGTGAAGCCATATCTTCAAAATCTTCAACATCAGGAATATAAGAATAGATAGATCCTTCTCTTCCATCATCATCTTCATCATCTTCAACGTCATCATCTTCTTCCATGACACCATCCTGTTCTTCTTCTAAATCACCATCAAGACCTCTAGTAAACTCGTTAATCACAGCGGGATCAAGTTCGTCATCACCTCCGTCAATGATATGTCCCCAATCTGGAATGCCAGAAACTTCGTTGTAATCTTCCAGATCACTTTCTTCTTCCTCATCACCATCTTCATCTTCATCAAGCTCCTCATCAATATCCTCATCATCATCTTCATCTAACTCATTTCCTTCCTCGTCGTCAATCTCATCGTCGATCTCTTCATCAATGTCTTCGCCATCAATATGTTCATGAGGAAGATCACCAGAAACCACAATTTCAACCTAACACATGTCAGCCTAGATCAAAATTATCAAACAGTCAACGTACATCCATTCCATCATCCCCTTCATCCTCGTCTCCTTCTTCCGAAGAATCAACAGTATCATCATCAGGATCAGTAAAATCCATCTGCTCATCGCCATACTCGGCAGGAATTACGTCGTCAGCGGAATTTTCATCGTAATCAGATTGAGGTTCATCAACATCTTCCTCTTCGTCATACTCCATTTCTTCGACTTCCTCGTCACTTCGATCAGACGCGTCTTCGTCATAATCCATACCTTGGTCAACCTCAAACATACCGAGGGCAGAGTTTGAAAAAATGTTGGGTGTTTCTTCATACTCTTCTTCGCTGGAGTCGGTAGAGAAATAATCTTCTTCAACATTCTCGCCTGGTTTCAGCATTGATAATTCATCAGCGAGCTCAATAGATGCGCGTGATAACTTTGAGAGCGGTTTCAGAAGAACTCTGATGACCTTTTGCGATCCTGGAAAGTTGAGATCGACTTCGTTTAGAGCACTAGTCAAAGCACCGACAAAGTTTTTCTCAAACATGATCTTTGCAATTGAATCATCATCACCAATGCGTGGAAGAAACGGATTCTTCGAACTATTGGTATGATTTCGGCTACTTAGGAAACGACTACATAGCGATCCCAAACTGACAAGTCTACCATAGCGAACTCCTAATGGATCAGCAGAAGTAGATAAGTCTTTGAAAGCACGTAGAGTAGCATCAAGAACAAATTTTCGGATATATGTGATTGTCGTATCCTCTTCTTCTTTTTCGCCATCAACAGACTCCCCAGTGCTGGAAACCAATGCGTACAAAAGTCTCGAAGTCATGCTGGAAATCAGAGCTTTCTTCTTCTGCTGAATATCATCTGTGGCAAATAAACTGGAGGAAGAAAGAAGTTCATTCAAGAAGAAGTTGAGAATAGCATGGCGCGGTTTCACCGGAGTTCCAGTGATTAATCCACGACGCGTAAAGCTGATGAACTCGAGTTTGCACTGATTATAGCAGCAGAGTAATTCACTGATGACTTCGAGTAAATAAGCACGGGTGAAAAACTGAGGATGTTTCTCAGGAATAAACTCAACACGAGGAGGATTTCCATTTGCAGTCATTGAAGAAGCGACTTCAGATTCCTCCGAAACAGCAGGCGTCTCTTCTTGAGGAGGATCGTCCTTTGTGGCAAGAAGTTCATTCAACAAAAAGTGCATCACGCCAGTATTTGTTTCAATCGGTAACGTCCTTGTAGGAGCTACTGACTCAGGTTGTTTAACATCAGTCATGTCCTCATCTTTCTTGACTGCTTCAGACTCTTTAGGCTCCTCCGTTGCAGAAGTTGTGTCAGTAGGAAGAGGTGGAACTGGAGAAAACGTATCCAAAGATTTTAAAGTAATGTTGTGCTGTCTTGTCGATAAGAGGTCATTGACATAAACCAATTTACAGATCTTATTAGTGACCTTCACGAAAATCTCCGGGTTCCGCAATACTGCTTGATAATTACCTCGAATATATGAAGGAACATCAGCAGTACGTTGTTGTCTTGTATGCATGAAATACGTTCGAATCTCCGTTGTCATCAATGCCTCTAAAGTAGCTGGCTCATCTAAAACATGACGAAGCAAAACACTAATATAACTTTGAATTCGAAGTCTTCCATCGCCGTGAAGATTCTCAATAGAAGAGAGTAACGAGGCAATTGCACCTTGCTCAAATGCTTGAGTAGCAAGCTCGTGATTTCTAGTCAAAATGATCAAAACTCTGGCAACGGCAGACGCAGTAGACTCGGGCTTTTTCGCTGGTAGACTCATTATAACTTCAAACAAAGCTTTGCGAACAGTTAGCGGCACTTGATCAATGTCAATAATCGGACCTGTCAGATTATTTTCCAAAAACACAGGTAGTGGCTGCTCCGCGTCCGAAAGCATTTTCTCAACAATCAACAAAACGTCGGGTATCCAACTGTTCTCATTATTAGGGTCATGCTTGATAAGCTTTATCAGCAAGTCCCATTGGTTGTGAAGCTCCTTGAACGATGAGATATAGAACAAATCAGACTGCAACAAAAGCCCAAGCAAATGAGCTGTAGATTTAATCCGAACTGAATTCAACTCTTCAGACGGATCAAGTTCATGCAACGAGTTCAAAATTTGACGAACCACGTTCCGTCTTGCTTCACCAGTAAACAATTTTCCACCGAACGCAGCCGTCAATAAGCTTGAAATATCGAAAACAATGTCAGGATGAACGTTCAAGGCATGCAAACAACGAGAGACAATCTCTTTTCGAATATCATCTCGCATGTCGTTTAATGAACTAACGTAAACCATTGGCTTTTTCATCTTTGCGGCATGTGGATTCGCTGGTCGCTCTTCATCATCTTGATCCATATCACCAGCGTCATCGTCATCATCGTCGTCATCACTTTCAGAAGAACCAGATTCATACTCTAAAGTACCTTGCTCATTATGTACATTCTCGCTGGCTTCTGGGTGCGGTGATAAAACGTTTGTCAAAATCAGTGGTGGCGAGTCATCAACGGAATCGTCGACTTGCTGCACAGACTCTGTGATTAGCGGAGTTCGCTCATCCTGGGTACTAGTCGCCGCATCTGCTGTATTCTCGGCATCACCGCTGCGAACAATACCGTCATTATGAGCTTCCTCATCCATGTCTGAAACAGACTCTGTGATTTCGATTGGTCTGCCAAATCCTAAATCCAAAAACGTAGTACTGGCACCTACGGGACTATCCTCTCTAAAAGACTCTGAGTTTAAAACTTCAGAACTCCAGACCCATCCTTCGTCACTTAACAAACACCCAGTTTCACCATCAGCATTCATAATAGATGTAAGTATTCCAATCAGCATTTTCAAAATTGGGGTAGATACGGTATCTAATTCAGATGATTCCCAAAGTTTTTTAATGACAGGCAAAACGGCCACGCGAAGTTCGACTAAGAATTGAGCAGAGTTAAAATAATCAGGTTTGTCATGATCCCGTTCTTTTGACGTCAAGCTAGATGTTTGCGAAGACTCAATGACTGACTTTGTGTTCACCAATGCGGAGAAGACTTGAAGAACAACAACATCGCCAAATGTCATTGCCTGCTTTGATAACAATGACTTATCACCTTCTTTCGGTGACGCTTCAGTGTTCATTTCATACCATAAACCTTCAAGAATCTTGATAAGAACTTCAATACCTCCTTGGCGCTTAAAGCAGATGACGGTCACGGTTTGTAAACTAGGTGACCCGACTCGTTGATCTACAAATTAGCTCAGTGTTTCTAAGAATATTTCATAAAACATACCGTCAAATAAGATATTTCGGCTCGATGAAAGCAATAATAACCAATACGCAAACTTATCCCGCTTATCCTCAAATGATTCTACACAATCAGCATCACACCAAAAAAATTCCTCCCAAAAGACATACCTAATCGTGGATACTCCAAAGAAGTAATAAGCGCAGTAGCAATTTTATCCGCGACAGCAAACCCGTATTTCTTCTGATTTGTGTCTGGAATCCGTCTGGAAAGCGACCATTTTGAGATTCCTACAACAGCACATTAACAACAACAGTTTTTTTTCCCTCGAAGACAAATTGTACTTACCAATAAAAATTTTGCTGATTGAACTTGGTATCTGACTCATCATATACCTAGCAATCTTTACATTCTTGTACTGATTATCAGTAACATCAATTTTCGCTTCTGCGCTCAAAACCTCGTTTCTCGATTCCACAATCTCTGAGTTACCACTAGCGCGATTAGCACGACCATCATCCGAAGGATTAATGACTCTACTAGCATCTCTCCATTCATCAGAAAGTCCCTTTGTGATAAACACGTCTTCCCATAAACAGTTACACTGTAATAATGCTAGTTTTTCGAGCAAGTCTTTGCATTCGCTAACAAGAATAAATGGTTGTATCATTGGTAATGTGGATCGTGAATGTGGATATACTGAATGCATATACATCTGCGCAACAACGAAAATGAGACCATGAGTGGCATTCAAATCTCTCATAAATTGAGTAGCTTCGTTGTTGTCCAAGGTACTAAGATACTTGAAGAAAGATTCCGACTCTTTATAGTTCAAGAAAATCTCAATCCGCTTTAGCGCATTTGCAGTAGCTTTTAATAAACAAGACATAGTCCAATAAGTGTTTTTCTCAGACATCAATCTAAAAACGCGCGATAGCGCAAATGTAGGTGATCGCAAAGCAAAATCATATGGAAGGGAGCTGAATTCAAAAAACTTTAATAAATATTTCATACCATCACGTTTTCCAAATTCCTTGGAATTAGCAGAATATTGGAATAATGATTCAAGAAATCGTGCATAGCAATCAACTAATGACAATATATCAGAATTGGCATCTTGCACAACAACTTCCTTATCGATCTCGCTTGCTTCATCGGTAGACTGTACAGGATAAAAGCGAATTCCGGAATCCATAGATTGCCCAACTTCACAAATATCCTTTGCAACCTGCACAACTTCATTCAAAATATCTTCTTTCAACACAGGATGATGTCTCATCAATTCATCAAATGCAGTACCAAGATTGACAGGGACATTAGTTACAGACATTAATTGCGCCCGTTCAACATTCGTAAAGACTTGGAAAAACTTGTGAAGTGCGTGTGTTGATTTGACAAGCTCAAGTCCCAAGTTATTCAAGCAAATTGCACCAATGGCGTGCGGAACAGCTGTTGATTTTGTCATTTGAATAAGCTCAGGAATTGCGTCAAGAAATGTTTGTGGGAGATTGGATTCACTGATGATGGTATACGAAGTAGGCTCATTGTGAATAAAAGTAGACATCATATCAACTGCGCAAAACACGATAGTAGCGCCAAAGATTTTCGAATTGGATATAATCTTATTCAATGAAGACAACATGCTAGTTTCGATAAGATTTCGCATACGATCAGAGTTTCCTGTAGATTGCATCATTCCCAAAAGTAATTTGAACAACGATTTCAACAAATGAGCACGCAAGTAAGAAATCTGATAGTCGACAAGAATTGACTGCTCAACTGCTTCAGGATGTGCTAGATCAAAATTTACTTCATCTTCAACCTTTTTGACAATAAGATCTAATCCAGACTCTTGAACAAATTCAACAAATGCAGGCTGTGACGTCATGACAATATGCTGTGTGAGACCAATAATCATTGACATTGTACTGTGATCATTCGTGTTTGTTTGTAAAAGCTGAATTAAGACCGGGACAATTCCAGCACTGACGAGAACTTGTACAGAATGTGTTCCAGCTGATAGCACTTGTATCAAGTAGAATAAGCGATCAGTAAAGTAGCAATCAAGAATTTCACCTTGCTCAAGGCGCTTGCAGACTTGTCGAACAATGTATAATAAAACGCCATGATTAACATTTGCGCTCAAAGATGAAAGAATCTCATTATGCTTTGATCGCATAAGCGACAATGCCTGTAAAACTTCAATAGTAATAGTCTGCAACGATGTGGGAACATTATTATCAGGATGGATAAGTTCACAGAGAGATGGGACAAGATTAGGATTCGGAGTGAAAAGACGGTTATGTAAAACAGACTCTTGAACCATATAAGTCAGAAACTCAATCGAGAGACATCGAACTGCTGCAAGTTGTCGGCGCATTTCAACGCCGGCAGAACCTCCCGTGAAAGCCTTTGCGACACGAGCTTTAAGGAACGCGTCAATTTGAAATTCTTTAGGTACTTGAAGTACTTTAACTAGAATTTCATTCATTGAAAGCTTCTCGACCTCAGATGCGGGAATGACAAGTGAAAGAACACCATCGTTTGTGCTTGCTGACTCTGTAGGTTTTTGCGGGGTGAATGGAGAGGGTGTAGATGGTGTTTCAGGATGAGCAATTGAAACAGTGTTGTCGTAGTATTGTAAATTGATTGAAGCCCAAGATGATGACCAGTTCAATTTGGTTTCGTTGACAAGGTCATAAAACGACACTTTATCCTCCTGCTCATCAAGCGGTGTAGTCGGCGGAAACGAGTTTGCCAATTTGAACATTTTCTCCTGACCGATCGTAAAAACGGACAATCTCCCGGAATTAGTCTGCGCGTAGCGTTGCGCCAATCTCGCACAAACTTTGAGTGTAGAGATCAAAACTGGCAGCGAGTTGACGTACAGTAAATGCGAAAGATGAGTGCCTGACGCGTATAGACTACGATGCGAACAATGCTCCAGCAAAAGCGCAGAGAAATCGAGAATCGCGACAAGTTTTGCTTCATCTTCTGCATTGAAAATATAAGACGTAGGCAGGTTTAGTCGTAATCCGCTAGCGTTCACACAAGCTTCGAGAATTTCATCAAATCGATTGAGAACATTGATCCAATGATGTAAATCACCACGCGGTTGATGCCAATCTGTTCCGAAAGCTGTGATATGCTTTGCGAGGTCAGATTCAGGACAAGTTTCTAGTGTTTTGATAAACTCCTGAAGAGACGGTGGCTATGTGTGTTAATGCAAGTAAAAAAACTCAAGAGGAATCAGGAATATACCATATGCGAAAGACGCTTCGCAGCGGAAGGACTCTTTTTGATCTTCATCAGTCGCACTGACGCGCTATATGCGCTCTACGATTGACAATATGTGTTAGATGCTAAGTTAGTAATACTGGACCGGTCAGTTTGTGTTTTGAAAAGAGTGGTAGGTCCACACACCTTACACGGATCTAATTAGTACTGTAGTGAAAAGAGAAAGAGGTGGGAGCAGGTGAAAGAAGGTGGTAAGATAAGGGGTTTGTGTATTTTAGGGTGTAGCTATTACATACAATGTTGATTTATTAATTGTCTATGTTTATTGGCTGTAAAGCCATACTTTCGGGCTTTAGAGGCGGATGCAAAAGACGATCGGAACGAGGAGGTTGGAATTGATCCTGTCGAGGTTGGAAGTTGTCCTGTCGAGGAGTCTGGAAACCTTTGGTAGAGGAGACGTAAATTGAACCCAGTATGAGAACAAATAGAAATCCCTGCGAGTGTAAGCAATGTGATTGAACACAAAATAGAAAAACATACCATGCTTTTATAAGAAAGGCGCTCTATAAAAGAATTTAAGATATCAGCGACAGTCTCAGCGCTGACGCTGGCACGACCGACGTCAGATGGATCACGATCCATGCATTTCTGCCAGTTGGAGCAAGCAAGTTCAGTGAACGGAGTGCGCGTGTCTGGAGCACATCTGTTTTCAATGTACGATTTCTGACATTGGGCTATTTCGATAGCGGCTTTGATTGTGTATTCTTCGACTTTGTGGCGGACTTCGCCTCTGACCATGAGGACGAATGTGAGAATGAGGTAGAGCATGACGAGGACGAGAAAGATGTTGAATAGGAGCTGAAGATATTGTGCAAATACAAAAGGAAGATTGTCATGATTTGAGAGAACGGTGAGGAGAGAGGATGGTTGTTGAGTAGGTATTATGTCATGATCTGAAGACTTTGAAACTTGACGAGATTGAGGCCGTATTTCTTTTCGAGGAGATAGAGACCGAGAGACTTTTCTAGGAGATCTAACGACTGTAGTTTTCTTGACGATAACACTTCCAGACCAGTCAGAGTCGTCATCGCTGTTGTCGCTGTCGCTGTTGTCGATGTTGATGTGGTGGTATTTTTTTGACCGCTTTGGCGAGAGTTTAGGAAATAAAGAAGCTAGAGGACTGTTGCGCAGTTTTTCAGAAAATGAAGAAGGTTCTTTCTCTTTGGTTGTAGATTCAGGTAGTTTGTTTGTGGTTTCTTTTAGAGGAAGTTTTGATACTGGGGTTGGAGTAGCGGAGGCAGAGAGCATGACGACGTCTTCGTCCATGGGACTTCCTTGAGGCTGAGGAGTATCACTACTGTGCTGAGCAGATTGGAATGAATCCTGACCAAAGTACGATCTGGCAGAGTGGAAGGAAGACGGAGTAGGCTGGAAAGAACGCGTAGACGGCGTTCGCGAAGGAGTGTAGTTCATACGAAAGGGCGAGTTGAGGTCGCCAGGACCGACACCACTGTAGGAGAAGTCCATCGGGCTGTGGTTTGCCCTGTCGGCGGGCGAGTACTCCATTCTGTCCATCTCGAATGCGATGCGCGTGGAGCAGGGCGATGGTGTTTACATGTTTACAGTTACGTCGTTGGGAAGAGAGAGTCAATAGAAAAAACACGTGACATTACATATGATAGAAATTAGAATACAGTAAAAATACATCGACACCACGACACTACACACAGCACACCCAAAAAAGCGTCAATGAGGCGGTCATTGGTGCTCGTGTTTCTCGTCGTCGGCGACGGAGGCCGGGTTGTGCTGCTCGTGCAAGAAGTCGAGCGGGCGGCGGGCGTAGACGGCGGGCGGGGTGGGCACGCCGCCGGGCTGCTCGATGAGGCGCGACTGCAGCGCGAGGATGTAGTCGCGCAGCTGCAGGTTTTCCGCGCGCAGGCTCTCGATCAGGCTCTTGGACGATTTGAGTTCGTCGACCTTGGCCTCGAGGTCCTTAATATAGCACTCTTTGCGCTGCCGAAACGCGCGCTGGGCAGCCCGGTTCTGTGCTGCGCGCTTCGATGTTGACAGTTGCCGTCCGTGGCGAACAGCGATGTTGTTGCCGTGGTTACCGGGACTGCTGCTGCTGCCGTCGCCGCCTAGCTCCATTCCGCTGAGTTCCATCGCGCTAAGCTCCATTCCGCCCATGCCCGCCCCCGCAGCCAGCGCGTTAACGGCGACGACCGACGGCGACTGTTGCTGATGCTGCTGCTGTTGCTGGTGGTGCTGTTGCTGCTGCTGCTGCTGCTGCTGTGACGAGGACTGCGGCGACGGCGTAGGCGACAGACTGCTGCCTTGTGCGACGGCCCCATTTCCCTCGCCCGCAGCCATGACCGCGGCCGCGATCGTCGCGCTCGTCATCGCGCTGGCGCCGCCGTCGCCCATCACGACTCCTCCCAGGCGCCCGTCCGGCCCCGGTCCTCCTCCGACTCCAACAATCCCGCTGTTTCCCCCGCTCGCCCCGCCCGGGGACGCGTTCGTGGTCGCTGTCGTCGTTGTTCGCAGTGGCCGCCCGTCCATTTCAAGCGCTCGTCTCAGATCTCTGTGTAACGTAAGCACTCGTCCTAACGCGCTCCTTATGTAAGTCCCGCCATCTCTGCCCCGCCCGTTCTTATAACTCGTTACTAAGGATCACTCCCCTGACCCTACACCCTTACCCTCGGTCAGCTATTTGTCAGCACACCGAATGCGGCTCACTCTCGCATTATTCGCATTCGCATGGTTCGACTACATTTGTTGACGTTTGTGCATAAACAAGTTAACACGCTTCAATTCAAGTATTCACTTGGTCCGAATCTTTGGCTTACTACACACTTTGCATCTCTCACCTCTGAACTTTCTCTTTCTCGACATATTAAATCTACCCTCTTTCTCTGACACAGTATTGATCACACAGTCATTAGTCTTTGTGAAATTAACCCTCTCTGGCTGTAGTACTTTGGTATTCTCCCAAACAGATTCAATTTCACCGACATTAGCAATCTTTGTAGTTTTGATATTTTCACTTTGTAGCACTTTATCTTTTCCAGATACAGATTGAACCTCACAGATGTTAACCTTTGTTGGTTTTTCAGTTTCTTCTCGTAAACTTTCGTCAGATACAGAATCATTCACCTTTCTTTTGTCCTTTTTGTCGTTCTTTGACACAGCATCAGTTTCACAGACCTTCAAATCCTTCATTTCGCCATTCTCCATTTCTTTACTCATCTCATCTCGCACTTTTCTCCAGTCTACTACTGCTTCTTTCTGCACAGTATTATCCGGATTAAAAATCTCAACTCGTAATTCATATGCATCTCTAACTCTATTCCAACTCCAGCCTTCTGAATAACCTTTAACTCTTTCATCATCATCGTCATCAATGCTTTCGGCGAGAATGTCATCACGAACTTCCTTCCATGACCTTTTCTTGTCAAACTTCTGCCGGTACTTCATTGCCGTCTCTTTCAGCGCCATTTTTCGTCTCTTTTCATACGCTTCTCTAACTCCACTAAACTCCCATTTCTTTCTTTTCACTTTCATCATCTCTGTATACAAACACCACCAGAAAAGACCTTCAATAAATTCAATGCATAGTTTCAATTCTATAAACTCCGCATTCACTTTGATCTTCTGATATAGTGTTCTGACGTGCTTGTTTGTTGGTAGTTGCTTGTCTTGCTTTCTAAAAAAGCTTTTCAAAAGATTAGGTATTGCATTCCTCATTGTGTATATTCTCCACAGTAGTTTCCTAAATTCACCAGTTTGATATCATACAGAACATTTCCTTCAGCATATTTTGTGTAACAATGTTCCTAGTACCGCTGTGATTTTGGAGGTCTTTACAATAGACTTACTGGATATGAATCTGTAAATTAGCCGGCTGGGAGTCAAAATCAAAACAGATGACGTCATTTATTTATCAAACGTTACAGCTGACTTCAAGAACAATGAAATTTCTACTTAATCACGAACTCGACTGCTGAGCTTTTTCTACAGATTTCTACAAAACAAAAAGTCTATTTATTTATGTAACAGCAAAAATTCAAGCTTTGCATTATTTATTTTTTATGTTGATTAGAACTGCTTTGTTCATAGCACTAACTTGTTATACGTTCATATTCCCCCTAACCCGATGTGAATTTGCCTTGCTCTGACTTCTTCCAATACGGTGCTGTTCATTCATTGTAGATATCCACTTCAGTAAGAAAATGGCTTCAACCTCGTCAATACTCACAACACTAAACAAAGATATCCAAGAAGCTGTCGATTCCTCATTTGATCCCCGAATCTGCAATTTCTGCACAGCAAAGCGGTTAGGAAAATATCAATGTCCCCGGTGTTCTCAGTATTACTGTTCACTTACATGCTACCGGTCTGCGAAGCACGTTTCTTGCGTTTCATCGTTTAAACGCGATACGTCTGCGGCACAGAGTAGTAATGCGCAGGGAAGTGTGAATCTGTTGAATGATGGTGCGTTGGAGAAAGATGAGGATAAGATTAAGTTGAGAGAATTGGTCAATCAGTATGAACGAGATGCCGAAGAACATCCATTAGGAGATTTCGAAAAGTTTGCAAAAAATTCACAATCTTATGATTTAGATAGTGACGATGAAGAAGACAGTTCAGAAGATTACACTAGTCATCGCTACAGCAAGCAAAAGAATGATGACGATGACGAAGAGGAAGATGAAGATGAGATCAGGCGCAAAGATCTAGAAGATCGTATGAAAGGCGTTGATATTGAAAATGCCGATTTTGATACTTTATGGTCAAGATTGACAATAAGCGAGCAAGCTGATTTCTTAAGATTGGCAAAGCAGCATGAATTAGATTCAAACAAGAGATTACTAGAATGATCATTTCACGCATCAATTGTTGTTGTACATTAGGTTGAGGGAAGGGGGTCTAAAATTTACTACGGAGTTCTTGGATAGTATATGAATATTTTGTAAATAGATAGCAAAAATCATCAAAAGAAAATAGCAAACGCCAGTCCATTTTATCACCGCATATGTACAATAAAAAAAAGCTTAACTCCCATTCCCTTTCGCCGCCAATTCCGCAATTTCTCTTTCTTTTTCCTTCTCTTTTTCTTTTTCCACGATTTTCTCAATTCTTTCTCTAAATGTCTTTGTTTGTCGTACTCGATACTGCCAGTTACTCAAATATTCATCGCCAGGTCCCATATGCCAAACTACTGCAAAAATATCTGCATTTAACGCCATATTTCGAACAAAAATTGGCAGAGACTTTTTGCTAATCATTTTCAAATGCGAAGCCGGTGCAAAAACTGCGGATTTATCAGCTCCTGGCTTAACATAAACTCGCACTTTGAAAAAATCAAATCTTTCCGTACCGCCACTTCCTGTTCCTAACAACGCAGAAGCAACTGACATGCTTTTTGAAAACGACGATGCTGCTTTCGTGTGCGGAGAAATAACGATATTGATAAAATTGAACTGACTCTTAATTGTATCAAATTCAAACGGACGTCCCGATTCGTTCCAATATATGTTTACAAAGTTATTTCCAATGTGTCGTTTCTTGTTGGAAAGACTCTCGTCATCATAAAGTGGCTCACCAAGACTTTCAGTCGATCCTCCTCGGCCACCGATACCTTCGCCTTCAGAATAGCTTCTTCGACTCGGCATCAGCGTCGTACAATGGAAGATTGCTTGAGTAATACGGTCTTTCCACGCGTAAGCATATTCTCCATCAATATCATTCTCCGTATCTAATCCTCCCGTATATACGTTTCTGTTGCCCTTCAGTTTGATTAATTGACCCATGCCATCCAAGAAATCTAAATAAGCCTTGGATCCAACAGTGTTTGCTAAAATCTCCTGTTCAGACGTCTGATTCAAGCCCATATAAATGATACCAATTTTGTGAAACTCTACCACTGGCGTACGATCATACATCTGCATTGCCCGAATAACTTGGGGATCCGATGGATTAGGAACCCAAGTAACTTGCAGCTTAGATTCCAACTCTGGAGGCGCGACTAATTCTGTCAGAAAGTACGGAGGCAGTAAGTTTAACTGATCCTCAATAGTGAAACTTTCCGGAAGTGGGCAAATTTCAGTATCTGGCAATTCCTTCCAAGATGGTAACATTCTGTGATTTGGAAGTAGAGTAAAAGAGGTGTTTCCTGTAGGTCTTCGTACAACAACCTCCGATAATCCAGTTTTGAAATGCGTTTCGATAGTCACAATCGTCAAGCCATACAACCAGATATTTCCCACCGCTTTCTTATCCTTTTCATGTTCAAATCCCATAAAAACCGGATGCATTCTCAACTCTGCATCTGAATATAAAAATCTCATAATCAAATCAATAGATGCCCATGTTCGCTCGTCGCTCGGCTTCGACTGCATTCCTGGTTCTGGCATGGCGGCGGTTTCAGTTCCATTGGCTAAGAGCAAACCACGGATAATGTAAGGAGCAAGCTCGCTACGATCACTCATTCGCATAGTCAGAAACCATGCCGTGATGACATTATGAGCTAGAGCAATCAAATACTGCGACAAAACCCGATTATTAGAATTCTGCACTTCCGTACTACTAACTTGAGAAGACAGATCGTTCGCATGCTCAACATATTTAAAAGCCATGGCAAAAACACGCTTAAAATCGTCTTGCGTGAAATTCGAAGCTAGTGAAGGAATCCGAGCCAAGGCCGACAAAAACTCCAGAATATGAACACTCAAAGCGGGATTCGTGATTTTTGTTTGAAATGATGTAAACACTTGGGACAATACACGTTTAATTGAAATCGGAAATTCATGGCAGCACATCAGCAAACAGTGCACAGACGCCGCACAAAGTTTCTCATGACCTCCCAATCCAAGCAATACAGACTTAACAATATTATCCTGGTCCATTTTTGAAAAAAAGCTATGATATGCAATGACTGAAGACATTGATCGAGTGAAAATCACCTGAATATCAGCCTTTGTCACCCGATTTCCCAATTGCGTTTGTGACAGTTTTACGGCGATTTGATCACACAGAACTGATCTTAACTCCTGAACCTCTGCGCGAGAATACACAAATAACTGCAAATTGGATATTTGGGGTGCCAGATGTCCCAAGATAAATGAGTATATTTCCCAGTCCGCACCTTCTCGCAACTGTTGGGTGATTATCGACAACCAAGATGACATGTTCAATTTCGAAGTGCCTTCTTTTCGATTTATGACGCATTCTTCAAAAATCTCGTAAGGTGATTTCTCAGAGTCATTAGCATCATCACTCGTTTCTTTCAACTCAAAGTTCGAATCATTTCCCATGATTGTGACAAAATAACTTGCACGAGGTGGTAAAGTAACTCCCAAAACCAAAGAATCTTCAGGATATGCCCATAAAGCCTCATCTAATTCTTCCGGACTCATTGTCGGACGATATCTTGCCAAAGATTCAGCAAATCCATCCATATCACTTGGATTTAGTAGCATGACACGAGCAGCAGAGTTTACTCTGATTCGAAACAGTAAGCGATATATTGGCAAGATGGCCTCGGCATCCCAATTAGAAGCCTTGCGGGAGATCTGCAAAAATATTCGAAATAATATTCCACACTTTTCACCAGATTTCTCTAGTGCGTTCACAAACATTACTACCAATGCACGAGATATGATCTGCGAAGCGTTTACTTTCTTTAACCGACTGGATGGAGGCTTTGCGGTGGGAAGTTGTGGTGGTGGCATAGTATTCTTTGCAGAAGAATTCGATCGTGCGCGAGATAACACCGATTGCGCATTGTGCTCCGCTCGCAAAACAGGATCATTGATTTGTCTATCTGAAACCGGTGCAACATTTTCATTCTTCGGTTTTCTTTCTAAATCGGCCCGAATCAACATGCAGTCATATAATTTGGCAACCAGTTTATTGAAAGCCTCTGTACTGTTCAGCACTGCCACCTCAATGGCAAAATCAGTAATTTTGGCAAGAATATTCATATCTGTTTCCTTCGCAATATTGTCAAATATCCTTTGCAAAAAGCGCTCTACAATCTCCTCTTCGCAAACTTCTTTCGCAATTTTATAAACCGATATCATGTGCTGCAAGACTCTAAGACGGACCGAGCCGATTTTGGACCGGCTATTGAAGAAAGCATCCAGAAGCGTCTTGGAATTATCTTCCCAGTCACTGATAGATGGATAGCAAAGATACTCCTTTTCATAGTAATCAATAACAATTTCTGCAACCTGTTTCGGTACATATTTGTCAAGCGACAGGAAAAACTGCATCAAAACTTCAGGGGCTCCCACATAGACACCAGATACGTAGACATCATGCATTTTCCAAATAATTTGTCGTATTGTCTTTACAATCTCGACTGACGCTTCATATTCTGTATTTCTTTCTGAAACAAAGCTATTATTAGACAGAATCACCTTAGACGCACAGTAAGCAACAATCACAAGAGGAGAATTATCAGACTCGAAGTCGTCATAGGTAATTTTGCTGTAGGTGTCTTCACTAAGCATGAAAGCAAGCATACTCTGGCAAACAGCCAGATCCACCAAAATATTGTTCTGGTGCTGCATCGCAGTATAGTATGATTTCATAGCCGAATTCACTGTAAGATTGTACGTTGTTGTTTTCTCCAAATCCAGACTAAGAAGTTTTTGTAGCACAATTATTCCGCCTTTCACGGCGCTAATACGGTTTGGCTTACTGTCGCGAAGCACGTTGTATAATATCAGAATCGTGTTATTAGTCAAATGACTATTCACAAGATGTCGGACAGCGTCAAAGCAAGATTCAGCCAACTCTGGTACAACAACACTCGCACTGCATAAGATTTCTATACTTGGCTGTAGCATGCTTATTGGTAGATTCCCGTACACGGTAAGTGTATTAATCATTTCGATACCTTCAACAGTATCAGCTTTGCTCGACGAACGACGACAGATGTTTAAAATTATACGAAGAAGAGTGACGACGTCATTTTCATCAAATGCATAATAATTAAACTTGATGACATTCACGGTATAGGCACAAAGCGCATGCAGCCATTTTTCTTTTTCACTTGCATCGCTTCCACGATGTGCACGACTGTTCTCCATTTCTCTGAATATGACTCGTAACCAGGTCGACAGTATGAACACAAAAGGACTTTCTGAAGGCCCTAAGACTGGTAATTCGCGTCCATCTTTAGTGAGAGTCTTAAAAGCAGCTAGTTGCAGCTCGAAGTCGTCATCGACGTATCGTTCGACAATCGTACGATAATAGACAAGTTTATTAACTGAAAGTGAATCATCATCTGCGTCAAAAGCGATACAGACATTGAGTAGTCTCCATGCCGCGCATCTGACCTCGCGCGGATTTGTTTGATCCAACATGCTCTGAGCAGCATACCATGTCTCCACCAGACTGTCGGAGACAGTAGTAGTTTTGATGGCAGTTGCAATTCCTTCGGCTGCCGCAATTCGATCTTCGTCTGAACCATCATATAGTCGTGAAGTTAAAGCTCCCAAATTAACCCCACTAGTTTTGCTTTTTCGACGGTCTCCTAACGTCAAAGCTGAGTATTTTTGCTCATTGACTGATGATGTATAAGATGATCGAAGTCCTCGCGTGAGCGTTTTGAAAACATTTCCCAGGCTATAATTCGTGCGTGAATCAACAGATTCAGCGTCAGTCATCGTCTCTAATACCGATTAATACAAAGCTCATTGAAGCTTGTTCTTCGAACCTACTGATCACTGAAACTGATCAAATCACTGCTAATAAGTAAGCACAAATCAAACCAACGAAAAAAAAAAAACTTACATTTCACAACTTCTCTGTCCACGATCCCCAGATCAGATATGCTATTTTTTTTCCCGATGATATAGGCAAATTACTTCAGTGCATCAACAAGGTTTCTTTGTTTCCAGACTATCAGTCAAGGTTGCCAATTGCAACAAGAATTATTCGTCGGATTCTATGTTCAGCACGGGCACCTTCACGCCGCATGCAACGCATTGAAAGACTCAACGATAGGTTACCCTACTCTTAAGTAGGGGTGCACGTGATTGTTAGATGCTCAATACAAGTGTGTAACAAAACCTGTGAGAGATCAAAAACTAATTTGTCAAAGCTGATTTTGGTCTGTGGCAGCTTTTGCATATTGTTCTTGTATTACACGAAATCTAGGTTGAAACAAGTGCACAGAAGGGGTCTGCCGTGGCACAGACACGATGGCCTCATCAGAGCGTAACTTCGTGTCTGGTTAGGGTTTTACGATCCATTTTAGGTAGCCTCAATACAAAATTGAGTTTGATATCGCTTGAATTACACAGCTCGGGCAGAAGTATATAAGAAGATAAAGAGCACTCTCAATTGGACTATGCTCTACACAAAAAATGTGTCGTCATTTATTATCAACACACCAAGATACTGGTCATTTATATCTGGTATCAACGATCCCCTGTCTGAACATTCCTCATTGCAGCTCATTCGAATATATTCAGCTTCATGACTTTTCGCGAACTTCAAAGTCCAGTACGCGCAAAAGGATTTTGAATTATTTTTATCCCCTTCGGCAATCTCTGCAGCAAAAACGAGCTAAATTAGCGACGACAGAATTTGATGACCGGAAATCGATTGATCGCATGTCCTCTTTGGAGACTGGTACATATCGAAGCTCTCAATCTTCAGCTTCATCCTTGTCAGACTTTTCTTTCACATCCTTTTCAAATATGTCATTGGAGTTGTTTGCTACAAGCTATCGCGATAACTGCGAATATCCAAACTTCTTCGCAAACAGAAAATGAAAAACGAGACGAACGACTTTTTCAAATACGTAATTTTTTGGCGGATCAGGATTTGAGAGGTTGCATTTCATAAAAATTCAAACATGGATACTAAAGTGGTACTCAAAGATGACAATTTGCATGATGGATGACGGAACATTAGGAAATATTGAGTGCGAACTATGGAGGCAAATAGTTTATACCTGTAAATAATGATTTTTTTGCGTTCAGATGTAAGTACAGTTTTAATATAATATGACTTATTGGTGTGTACCTGTGCCAATAAATCTACAAACTACCTCGGCAAGTTAAGCGCTAAGTGTCACTTCCACTTCAATCTTTTACAAGGCACAAGCAACTCTAGGCAGCTAAAAAAACTACATTGTACAGTAACTGAAGGAAAATTGACCTCTCTGATAGTCAACACTACAAAATAATTTTACCCGTCAGGCAAACGTATAGAGTTGAAGGTTTCTAGGTCTTTCTACTTTTACTAAGCACATGATTATGATGTTTAAATGAACTATTACAAAATAAAAAATTGAAATACAAGGTGATAATGTATCTACCACGCCATCCCACCACCCTCTAACTCCCCCTTCAAAAATTGTGATGCAAAATGTAATGCAAAATAGTAACTGCCGGCCTCAATCATCGCCCAATGGAAAGTCGTAACCCACAAAGTCGTGAAGAAAAAGCATCCGAGGAAACACCAGATGTCAAACACTCCACCATCCCCTACCAAAAATGTTCGACCAAAAAAACAGAAAGATAAGGTGCAGTATTCTTTTCGTGCCCTCTGGGGTCTGACAGTGGCATGCCAGCCTTCTCTATTCTTTTCAGAGGGTCACAGAATTGCTGCCACCTTTGGGTATCAAAGCATCATCATGTAAATACAAAAATTAAAGCTAGAGACCATTTCATGTAACCCACCGGTCTTTGCAATGGCATGCAAGAATTGCTTATTCTTCTCGGGTACAGGTCTCAGCTTTGATGATGTCAAGCACAGAAAGACAGAAAACACAGAACAGACCGACTCCTACCATCCTTCCCCGTCAACCGCAATCTGGTGTTCCTCATAGCTCTCTTTAATGCTTGATTTGACGTGTCGCTGCCGACAAAAACGTGGTGACGTAAATATAATAAAAATTTGATAACTGTCGGATGACACAGGCTTGCCAATAGGAAGTGCGCACGAAGCAGAAGGCTGCATTTATATATATATCAGCATCAAACCATAGTAGAGGAGTGAAACGAGTACATACATTTATCGTTGGCGATAACTCAACGAGTAATCAAACACGTAGTCGACGACCATCGTTCCTCGAGTTCAAGATAGCGTAAAATGTGGAGGAAAATCGAGGAACTTCTCAAGTCTATGTTGATATTAGTAAAAGTAACTATAAAATATAACTGTGATTACTCACCATAAATGTTGGCTGTTTCCATCAGACAAAAGAGAAAGATGATTGGCATCGATTGTAGATACAAGTCAAGCCCAACTTTAGTTGTAAATTGCAAACTGTGAAAATGTTTGTACTACTCTTAAGAGTAGCTAGAGAATTCTTAGAGAGCATGAGGAGAAGAACAAACAGGACGGGCAGCAGCCAGTCTTTTTATAGACTGCCGGCGAAGGCATGGGCTGGTATTGGTGACGCAGAAAGCAAAGTGGACAGGCTGCTTGAATGGGGTTAGCGCGTTTACATCTGAGACACGCCCATATGTCGCGCTTTCCAGAGTGGTACCAAGCTCGCCGCACTGCAATCCAAAATCCTTGAATTGGTGGCACAATACTCGCACAACCACTCTTTTAACTAAATTGATGTTTGATGTCAGAAAAAAGCTCGTAATCTGAAGATCACGCCTGTGGCACTAATAAAATCTATGCGGAAAGTGGTGAAGCCAGAACAGAGGGCCAATTCCTGCAAAATAGGCCTAAAAGGGCCATTTTACGCAATCTCAGCCTTGTGCTAGCTCCACCAACTCTGAACATATTGTAACTCTTTGAAAACAAAACAGTAGACCGGCTTTTGATCTCTCTAGTCTTTTTTTAATTTCCGATTTCATATATTTTTCGTGAAGCTATCAAATTTCAAACATCGCGTCTTCTGCCAAAGCAGAGGGTCTTGATCGTACCCAAACTGCCCATTTACAGTTTTCAGTAACTCTGGGAATCACACGACCTCTGCTCTCAGCCAATTTCCGATCATTTCCCCTCTTTTAAAGTCGATCGAAGTGTCTTGCAGCATTCCGAATAACGTCATAATCATTGTATCCACACGAGCTAAAAGTCATAGC
>JAJLXV010000144.1:0-38846 GCA_030571435.1 Myxozyma mucilagina | reverse complement strand
GATTGCTTTAGCAGAGATTTTATATGGTTAGAATAAGTGGAATAAGTCGCGTCCATAAACTTATTCAAGGAGGCTCTATTCTCAATAAGTAAGTCTGAAATAGACGGGTTGGCTGCCAAAATCATGTTGTTGAACTCCGGCCATTCAACAGCTGAAAAAGGAAGACGATGACGCATTATCATTGCTATTAAAGCTTCTAAATACTTTTCTCTGTCAAAAGTGAGACGAAGTGCAACATCAGAAGCTTTTGGTTGGAAGTAGGAACTAATTGTTTCTGTGCTGCATGCATTAATACTGCCGTTTCTTTTTCTTGGTTCTTCATTCAATTCCAACCCGTCTTCAAAAAGCTCAGATTGTTGCCGCTTCGCGTGACTCCATGCATTATCGCGCTTTCGGCTTGCCCATTTGTTGGATGGTGGACAGTGTAAGCACTCATATTGAACCGTTCCTTTTGTTTTCCTTCTATCAACTTGTAAGGTTGAATTCAGTGTTGATGCATCGGGGTTTGTAGCTTTGAATAGAAAAAAAATCTGGCGAATTCGCAGTAGAGTCTGCAGTGTTATCATTTGCACAAACTGCTATAGTTTCTACCATTATGAATGAATATGATCCAGTATTTAAAAAATTAGATTGCTAAGTTAAAAAAAAATTTTGAAAAAAATCTATTAAAGTTTTACTTTACTCGGGATTTCTCTAATTTTTTTCTGAATTTTCCAAGTTTTTTTCCTTAAAAAAAACCCACAAAAAGAGTTATTTTCCTAAAAATAACTGATTTTTAAGAAAAATATCATACTTGCTGACCCTATTTACAGAACCCTAAGATGGCTATTTGAATAATGAAAACCCTATTCACGAAAACCCTTATATGGATATCAATATTGATATCCATATAAGGGAGACTTGTCTTATATCGATATAGCCATATAGCAATTATGATATCCATATAGCATATCCATATACCCATTTCTGTCAAATTAATAACAAACGTCATTCCAGCAGGTGCCTTTTCATCAACCTCAAAATACGGGGCGGCAAACGTTTCTATAACTATCATTTCAGTGTAGGAACAATATACAGTTTAATAAATTTCTAAAACTTGAAAAAAAAAAATGGGGTTTCAATGAGGAAAATCTGCAATAAAACAGATCGTATTAATTTTGCTGGGAAAAAAAGAGAGTCTAATAGAAAATCAGATCAGGAAAGGCAACCGTTGGTTCTACTAAGAGTGACCCAACCACGAGCACAGTCTTGTTACAGATGCAACAAAGGTGAACATAAACATAAAAATCCGTCAATAAAATCCAGAATTATTAGATGTACCTAACTACTTCCAGTAATTTCTCTTTTAAACTTGTTTAGTGTGTTAGAGGTGTGAATTAATATATTCATTAACTGAGGCGCTTGCTTTACATGGTACGTTATAGCGGTCCAGGTTTGGCGTATATTCTATTACTACATATAAGGATAACAAAAATAATACACAAAAAAAAAACACCAAGTGCGTATTCCATAAACTCCAAATCCCGTAAAACAACAACAACAAGATAAATCACAAACAAAATCAGAACAAAACCAAATAAAAACGCACAGTATCAACAAACATCAACAACAAACATCAACACAGCAAAAAAAGATTCCTGTAAAGATAAACTAACAATAATAATATACAATATAATTAAAAAAAAAAGAAGAGATCAATTCTTTTTCAAAGAAGGGGATGATGAAGATACTAATACAGGTGCGATTCTTCGTTTTTTCTTTTGATTGGTTTGCATGTTAGCATGACTCTGTTGTTCATCTGTCATCGTCGTCATCGTCGCTGTCGTCGCTGTCATCGTCGTCGTCGTGTTTACCGCCGCGACTGATTTTCCTTTTCCCTTCCCCACCACCTTTGCCTTTGTCAAATTCTCAAAACTCTTAACCCCCACAATCTCACAACCACCACCACCACCGCCAACAACCCCCTTATAAACCTCACCAACCTCCCTATCCTCAAAACACACCACCGAGCAAAACCCATCCGTAGACGAAACCACCACCGCGCGACCGTCCGGTGTCCACGCGAGATCGGTGATTGTTGCGTAGTGTAAATTCGACACGACGCAAAGTGGACTGGATTGTTGCGTGTCGTATAGAAGTACGCTGTCTTGGGTTGCGATCGCGTAGAGCATGCGGTAGGGGAGCGTGAATGTTGTTGGGGAGGGGGGTGAGGTTGTTGTTGGGATATTATCTGTGTGTTCGGCTGGGGAAGGGGAAGGGGAAGAAGTGGGATTGGGGGTATCTGGTATATGACGAAGGGTGTAGAGGATTGGAGAACAACGAACGACGATAGCAGGTTTCTTCAACGCAGAAAGATGCGCGACAGGCGCCTTATTAATCCCCGCCCGTGTATAAATATACAGCGTATCCTCCGTACATTCGCTTCCAGACGCCGAAATATACTTCACCTGAGCCGCTGGCGCGAAAAGTAACGCGCCATCAGGGGAAAACGTTAATCGTCTGAAAAACGACGGGAGAGATTCGTTGTGGTAGAGATGTTGTGAACGGGTTGTGACTTCGATAGGTCGCGCGCCGGTGTCGAGATCAGGTGGGTTGTATGTTGGTAATTCGGCTTTTGTCGATTTGGAAATTGTGTGTACTGTAAATTCGTCGGGTGTAGCAGTGGTGATGTTGTAGATGTTTACAGCGCGATCTGAAGATTGCGTGGCGAGGAATTGGTTTAACGGATCCCACGCTACGCCTTGTACATAATGCGCATGCTCGTTAATTTGCCGAATGCAGAGGCCAGACTCGACGTTGTATATCCTCGCGATATTATCCATTGCTCCCGAGATTAAATACTTTGAATCCGGCGACCACGCAAGGTCGTAGATCTCTGCTATCGACGAGCGTAGGGTATGTTTGATTTTCCAGGACTCGCGGTCATGTGCGTGTTGGTCGTCGGAGGTGAGGTAGGATGAAGACGGCGGGTTGGTGTCGTAGAGGGTCCAGAGAACGATGGAGCCGTCGTCGGCTGCGGAGGCGAGGATGCTTCCGGACGGTGAGAATCTGACGACGTTGACTGCCTGGGTGTGTTTTGCGAGCGTGGAGAGATATGAGATTGATGGAATTGATGTGTCGGATAACGTAAATTGCCAAATCTACTGAATATTAGTAAGTGTGTTGATGTTGAAGTGGGTGAAACGTACACGGACGAGGTTGTCGCCGCCCGCGGTCGCGAGTCTGTTTCGCGACGAAAAAGGCTGAAAGTGCGCCGAGTAAATCGGCTGACTGTCCGCGTGCCACTGCAGCGAGAGCGCGTGTGCTTTCATTCTATTCGTTTGTCTATTGATAAGTAGAAGTTGTTTAATTGAAAGTTGAGGCGCGTCAAGAAAAGTCTATTATGATGTCTACGCGAGAAATAAATAAATAACCCTACAACCAAATTACCACATTGCGCATTACAATGAAAAGATACCCATAACCGAACATTACGGCGACGTTCTGAAGCCGATTCGACGCTCGCCGGCCTGTAATAGTAATTATTAGTATGTAGAAAATAGTAAAAGGTAGAATAACGTACATCGAATACGGACAAAACACCGCGGAGAAAAGGCTCGCCGATGATCCAGAGACCCGCGAGATCAGCCTCGACGAGAGGACCGACGCAGTATCCCGACGCCTCTTTGACTCTACCGAGGGAATTGTCCTTGAAAGGAAAAAGCCAGCCGGCGTGCTCGACGTGGACTTTCGGGTCCTCGAAGCAGGGATAGCTCCAGAAGCCGTCCGCGAGGGGCTGTGCGCCGGAGATGGAGTTGTAGAAGGTGCGGACCTCGTCTGGCGGCGCGAGGATAAACGGACAGTTGATGTCGATGACGGCCTGGATGTTGTCGAGGATGGTTGTGCCGTCGACCATGAGGCTCTTGAAGAGGATCTGCCAGAAGCCGTATGTTTTAATCGGCGCGTAGAGCGGGTCGTCGACTTTGCGGGCCGCGCCGCCGAGGGAGACGGTCGCGCGGGCGTCTTTGTCGTCGGGGATGTACTCAAACACAAAGACGGCGTCCGCGATGGCCTTGTCTTTACCCTTATGTTCCGCCGACGCAGCGGTCTCGAGGAACGGCGGCAGGCCCGTCTGCGAGAGCGACGAGTGCGCGAGCCCGACCACGCCGCCGGACGGGTTCAGCGTGCGGACGGTCGACGGGTGCGGGCTGCAGTGCGCAAACTCGGCGGCGAGCGTCTGGCCGCCGAAGCCCAGGGCCTCGGTCGCGGCGACGCACTCGCGGAAGACGGTCTTCGAGTCGGTCAGATACGTCTGCGAGTCCTCGGCCCTGAACCTCGTCCCGCGAACAGACGTCGTCGACTCGACCCAGAAGTCGGAGGACGTCATATCAAAGTCGACCTCGACGGTCTGCGCCGGACTGCCCAGCTCCAACCGCGCGAAAAAGGTCCCGTCCGAGCCAATCGGCGCCAGACGCTCGTTCAGCCCCGCCGCCGCCTTCCGCACGACGCGGTTTCCCTGCAGCTCCCGCCTCGTTCGCCCGACCCGCGCCGTCGTCGCCCGCAGCTGCGCCCGGAACCGCGCCAGGTCTGCCACCTTGTCGCCAACATAAACCCGCCCGCCGCGTCTCTCGACCTGCACACTCGCAACCATCGTCCCTTTCGTTCTTCCTCCTTCTTCGACACCATCAGCAGCACCAGACGCAGCCTCTTGACCAACATACGCCAACGCGCCCTCAACCTCCCCACTCCACACACTCATCCCCACTAAAACTGCCCACGTCGCCCATATCAGCTGTATCAACCGCATCTCTCGTCTTTTCCGTCGTCAATCTCCTGCTTCGCTGTTCTCTGAGTTTGGCGTCCGCAGCGGCCTTCGCGCCTTTTGCCTCGTTTCTGCTTGCTTTTTTTTTGCAGCCGCAGCCGCAGCCGCACATGCTGCTGCTGCTGCTGCTGCTGCTGCCTGCCTGCCTTTGCCACTCTTCTCTTTCTTTACTGTTTTTCATATAATCTTACTACATTTTTTATCTATCTATACTTCTTTATTTACTTTATTCTGTTTATTTCTATTCTCTTTTAAGTTATTTTCTTTTGGCCCGCGTCTGGTTGGAGTCTACTTTATACGCGAAACAAAGTTGTATGAAATGTCAAAAAATTAAACTTTCGCGGCCACAGGAACCAGTATCTCCTCGTACCCTTTAACCGACCCATCCCAAACCTCTCCTCCTCGTCTCTTCTACACTATTAGATTCTTGTTTTAGTCAATTCTACTGCTCGTTTTTTTACTATATTTCTTGTAAATTGTTCAATTGCAGCGGAATCGGTCATTAAACTATACCGCACTGCTCTGTATACACGTCTGCGGTACCTGGCTGGATTAGGGCTGGGCCTTTGTGCCTGCAATCTTCACGTGAAACAACTCCCAGCCTCTCCCTTTTCTTCTCTTCTCTACCTTAATTCAATGCCTCGTCGAGTCTTTGATGATCCGTGTGTTTTTTTGCTCTTTTTGCGTCGACTCGTTCGAGATGGTCTTGAATTGTAAGTCGTTTGTTAATTATATTCTTAAGTTGTTTGGAATTGCGTTATCGCGTGGTTTATGCATGCTTTATTTCCTTGTCTTGGGTAGTACATAGTACAGTACACAACCCATACGCACCCACGTACGCACGCACGCACGCACGCACGCACGCGTGCCATGCATACATTATCCGCCCTTACTTCTCATTCTCATTCTCATTCTCATTCTCTAGATTTACGCTTACTTTCACTCTTCAACGCGTTTTTTCTTTCTTCTTCCTCTCTTTCCTTCTTCCTCTCTTTCTTTCTTTTATCTTTTTATTATTGCACCAATTAAGCATTCTTTCTTTCTTTCCACGTGTCTTTACATTCGACAATTCTTAAAACAAAAGCAGGGTAATCTCTCCTTAAACCTATATATCCGTGCGCTCAAGTTTCATCTATACCACTTTTCATTCTTTCTGTCTCTCGTTCTGTTTCTGTGATATGACTTGTATCATTTTACCAACAGTTAATAGAAAGACTCTTTCATGTTTATACAATCTGTGGTTTTCACGTCTGTGGGTTTTGAACTGTTTTATAAATACTGGAGGTTTATAGCTGTTTGTTTTTTGTTTACTGTATTGTCTAACAATTAACTCAATATCTACACTTTACAATTCTAGTTGTAAAACTATACTTCTTTTCAGATATTATTATACGCACTAAACCAGTCTCCGTTCCGTAGAGGATGTGTCAAAAGTATTTTTTTGATCCTGTTACATCTTTCCTTTTCAAAACTAATGTAATAAGAAACCAAGTTTTATTATTAGTATCTTAAAACGTTCTGTAGTTGCGACTTTGTAACATTTTCTTTCAAAATCACTGTGCTTGTCAACGGAGTTTTAATCCTTGACTGATTGTATAGCTGCTTTTCAGAATGACTGGTGGCTTTTGTAATCTTTTTTTTTTTTGTTCTGAACTAGATTGAGAAAATTTGCATTTGCTTTATCAAGATTGAAGTAAAGTTGAAAACATCAATAACGATATCCAACTGCATTTGAGGCTAAGGAACAGACATGTATATTTACTTTGTCGACTTTGCTTTTTTTGTTTTTGTATTGCTATTTTCTTTATCTTTAGTAAAGCATTTTGTAAATTATTTGTTAGAGGCATTGGTAGTTGTTGTTATTGATTGTTAGTATTGGTTCCGGATATTTTGTTTATTTATATTACTTCTATCTTTTTTTTCTTGTTGCGTTTCGTTTCATCAAAACTTTTCTTTATTCATTGACATATGTACCCCGGTGAAGGTATGGCGTTTACATAGTCCATCAAATATTTTATGTAGAGAGTAACGTGAATGCAAGGTATGCGTCGCATGTGGGTATGCATCGCACTTCCCAATGTGCAGCAAACGCGACGCGTCTCACCACCCAATCAAACCCAAAAAGTCGCCTTCTCTTAAATACCGGTTGACCGGTTGAAGTCAGAGTGACTATGGTACTTGAAAGTTTGAGTAAAGACCCAAAAGTAAGTACTTGAAGGAGTAGCCAAGTAATAACAAAGTCTATGAACATATAGTTTGCCGACGACGTGCCGGCATCCCCTCACGAAGCAAAACTGCACCCAAGTCAAGAAATCTTTTGAATTTAAGCAATATATCTATTTTTGAGCATATAAATAACTTAGATGGACGATCTTTCTCGGTTACATTGGATGATGTTGACTATAAGACGGACGGAATACTTCAAACATTCAACGCGCCCGTTGTTGGCTGTAAATGGTCATCTAAGTTAGTTACCCGACATCAAAAAGCTTTAAAAAAAATGACTTAAAAACACAATTACTGAAGAGCTAAATGCATCAATTATAAGTCTATTACCGAGTGGTTTGACCTGGAATTGCGGACACAATTTTAGTACGGTATACCAGATCAAGACGTAGACTACAAAGACGATTCAGATACAAAATAAAATACTTGAACAGTCAAAAACAGTTCACCCTTATTTTTTAAGTCTTTTCGATTGATCTCCGACACAATGATATATAGAATTGATGGTGTAGTGGACCAATTGACTAAAGCAACTCATCTAGCATTTATTCAAAAGCCTCATTTAGAAAGGCAGTCAGGCTGCCAGCAAACGCTTTACAGCTAAAACAAAATGCCTAAAGCATGGTAAACCACCAACTGAACAAGACAAAATAAATATAACAGAAAAAAAGAGGAGACTGACACGACGATCCTGAAAAACAACGGGATGATGGTTCTTTAGAAGCGGTCAGGCAGGTTTCACGGCGCTACCGCAATTGTGGCGACACTGGAAATAATTTTAAAACCTGCAGACCAAATACAAAACAGCTCAATTTATCAGATCATAGCATAGTTTATGTAGATTAGAAAGTTTGTAGTGTAGAAAATAAAGATTGTTGTTACAATATCGTTGGGAAGTGCGACGCATACCCACATGCGACGCATACCCTAAATTCACGTTATCAAGATTGGAAGTTGAAAATATTAATAACGATATCCAACTGCAGTTGAGGCTGAGAAACAGACATGTATATCTACTTTGTCGACTTTGCTTTTTGAATTTTGTATTGCTATTTTTTTCATTTTTTTAGTAAAGCATTTTATAAATTATTTATTAGAAGCATTGGTGGTTGTTGTTGATTGTTAGGATTGATTTCGGATATTTTGTTTACTTTTATTACTTCTATCTTTTTTTTCTTGTTGGGTTTCGTTTCGTTTCATTCAATATTGTATGTAGATAGTATCTGCTTTGGTCATTATTCCAGGGAGAAGTTCAATTGTACAGGAATGTTATACAGAAATGCAGTTAATTCATCAAATTATCCATTTTATGACTAGTTAACGTGAGTGTAGGATGAGCGTCGCACTTCCCAACGCCATTGTAACAACAATCTCTATTTTCAACAACACTATTAACTCTCTAATCTTAAAAAAAAAACTTATACCACGGTCTAATAAATCTGACTTGTATTGTATACGGTAGTTAGGCTCTTATAGTTTTTAAGGTTGTCACATCTGCAATAGCGCTTCGAATCTGCCTGACCACTTCCTAATGAACCGTCATCTCATCAATTTTCAAGATATGTCGTACTATCTCCCTCTTTTTCTTCAGTAATATCTACTCTATCTTGTCTAGTTAGTGTTTCTCTATGCTCTAGGCGTCTTGTTTAACCATAGGGCACCTGGTGGCAACCTGATTGACCTCAATATAATCTTCTTAATGAGGCTTTTGAATAAATGCTAAATGAGCTGCTTTAGTCAACTTTTCCACTTCATCACTAAATTTATTAATTTTTGCTAGATGTTGATTTGCAAACCTGGAAACTCGAGACTTACTTGATTTCTACTTTGAATCTATCCTATTTCGCTTTTGAAGCATCTTAAGGCGACTTTAATTAAAACACACAAATAGCTGGAAAGAAATGACTGATATACGGGAGTATATGGACGAGGCGGGAGTAATAGCATTGTTTTAAAGTTTGTGAAGTCCATGTCTTCATCCAGTATATTGTACTCAGTTTTAGTCTGCAAAACCAGAGGTCACACCACTCAAAGATAAATTTGGTATCTTTACATTTTTCTTATTAAGTTTCTTACCTTTATTCAATCTGAAATTGAAGCTCTTGCTGTTGAGCAACAAAAACAGATGACTATCTACTGCCAACAGCCGGGCGCGTTGTGTGTTCAAAATATTCCGTCGCCATATCTTCTAAATCAGCCAGTTAAAATAAAAGAGCTTGCGTAGCTAAGTTGACTGTATATTAAACAATAAACTCCTTGTGCAGATTTGTGAAAGGCGTCCTGACTTGGGCACAGTTTTGCTTCGTGAGAGGATGGCGGCACGTTGTCGACGAGCTGTATGTTCAGAAGCTTCGTATTTCTTCGTTGCTCCTTCAAATACGTATTTACAAGTCCTTACGCGTAGCTTTAAAAGCCACAGCTACACTGGTATTAAGACTTTTTTCTAAGAAGGCTCTTTGTGGTGACTTTTGGGTTTGAAAGGGTGGTGAGACGAGTCGCTTCGACTACACGTTGGGAAATGCGACGCTCGCCCTACACTCACGTTATACAGTAAATTGATTTGTATTCAAATAACAAAAAAGTAACTTAGTATACAACTTGGTACAAAGAAATCGAGACGTCAGCGTACTGTAGCCCTGTGTCTGGCAGTCTCCACGGGCTCGATCTTGTCGCAGATAAACGCCAACAGAAGCATAACAAAAAAACTTACCCGCAGAATACAGGGTCATTTAATCTTTCTAATTGCACTTATACAATCTGAATTTGTTAGGTAATTAAAAGTGCGGATAAATTTTTTTTCTGCTTAGGGGCAGAACGCGGCGCACTCGCTCTGTTATGGCGCTCGGCCTTACACGTACGTTACCTTTATAAACCATCAAATTTTTTTTGTTGGATTCGAAAACATCAAATTTTATGAACGAAAAAAAAAAGTACAAAATTATTGTGCAGGTCAAAAAGAACTTGAGCAGTTAGAATAAAAAATCAAAAGGCAAGGCTGCACAAAAAAAAAAAAAGAGAGAAAGCATGTAGAGAACAAAAAAGGTAAGTAGTAAATAGAATTTTCGGCGCACTTGGGTAAGTAGGCCAACTGCGGTAGTTCTATTAGATTTATAACCTTTCCTAAGCCTAATAAATTTCCTTATAGCTGTGATTAAATCTTTTTTTTAAATTCTGTGAGACTGTTTTTATTGATTTTCATTTGGCAAAGTCGACTTTTAACTTTTAAGAAAAAAAAAGCACATCACTTTTGCGGAGTTCTTTGCGTTATCTGCTCTTTTTTAAACGTCCTGAATTCTTAAAATTTACAGATACCATCACAATAACTAAAATTTTATAATCTGATTCACTATAGCTGTATTTGTTAGTATTTAAAGACAGTTTTGACAACGCTTGGAAAGATACGTCTCACTTTAAAAACTATGAAGCAATATACGTCTTCAAATAACTCTAGACTCTAGCTTTATTCTTGAAGTAGGCAGTAATCTTCACAATAATCTGACAGTGCTGCTTTTTATGGTTACGTAGTATTTTCTCAAGAAATTGTGTCTTTTTGAGCTTTTTGATCATTTTTAAAAAATAAAAAGGGAGAATTTTGAAAATTTTTCTTTTCCAAATTTGTTGACATAGGTTTGCTTGAAAGAACTTTTTTCTTATTATTTTAAGCAGCCATATATTAGGCTAGACACCATTATTGTAATCTGATATGTTTTGAGTCTTTTTTCTAGAACTAACAGTATTATATCTTTGAACTCTGAATAATTATGGTTAGTAAAGCTAATAAGTTTTTTCCTATTGCTGTTTTACTTCTCTATTGATTTATTATTGCAGAGTTTTGATTCCTTGAAGTCAAGAAAGACTGAGGGATGTTAAGCTACTAGTTTGACCGCCAAAGTTATTTTTGACAAAAATACTTTGACAATTTATAGTCCAAAAATCTGTATTAAACTATCACAAGTTCTACGGCTCTCAGTCTTAACATTCGAGCATAATAAATGCTCATTGACAGTCTAAGTTAGTGTTAACAAATACGATATTCATGCCTCTATACGTTTACAAATCACCGAATGTTAATCGATTTCGCTTCACATCGTTGGTTCTTATTTAATATCTTAAGCGCGAATACAGACCGACGTAAAGGCATTTGTGTATCCAATGACCGCAACTCAAAATTCATTGTAATCACATTTATTTCCCGTGATACAAAAAGTGTCCGTTACTTGACCAAAATCACTGTTCAATATACCCAAAATCAATCCAGTTATACCTTTGCAGACCTAGACAATACTCCTTGACGCCGACGTAAATCTACATTCCCTTTATCAATCCCACTCGCGACCGTATCTTCATCTTCTTCTTTGATGATCTCAAACCTCTCAAATTTCTTAACAGGGTCTTTTCTGTACCTCGTTGGGCTCTTAGTGTATTGCTTCCTGTACTCTCTTGTCCACGCTTCATAGTCCAAACTGTCGTCGTCACCCGTATCGTCACTGTCCATGCTTTTTGTCTTAACTATGCGAGCTTGAGTAACTCGACCTGATGCACTGACTGCCTCAATCCCCATCACCACCTGCACAATCTTCGACGATAGACCGATAAGCAGTCCGACCAAAATCCCAATTCCCACGCCCGTAAAGAAAAAGAAATACAGCGGACTAAGCGCATTCATCACCGCTTTCGGGAACAGTATCCCTTTCAGAACATTGACCATAAACCGCATTGTCGCCGGAAGAGGCCAAAACACAACATATATGACCCAAGCCGTCATCCGGTACGGGATCACGACCGGCAAGACTGCGACCCGCCAAACCGTGTTCAGCGCGACGCTGCTCATCGCCGCAATACTCACCAGCGCCTTTCTGCTTTGGAAAAAGAGACAAAGTGACTTGGTCTACGTTTCGCGCTCTGCGCTCTGGGTTCACATTTACGCTGAGACGACTTTGCTTCTCCGCACTCGCTTTCGTCAATGCGCTGTGTTGCGTTTGCTGTTCCAGCTGGCGACGTCACTCATCAGCCGCGCATCTGACTCCAGAATAGTGCAGCTTACTCCTCCTGCTGCTCCACAACTTCACCACTTCTGTGGCCTTATTCACTTCACCAAGAACGGGACCATGGGAAATTCTTCGTCGCACGAGCAAAGACTGCCCGATCCGCCACAGTCGGCCGCTCAATCCGCGGATCAATCGGCGAGTCAATCAACCACCGCATCGACTCTTACTTCGCCGCTCGACACACCGCACGACTCGCTCTCCTCGCAGCCAAATGCTCGAGCAGACACCTATTTCTCACCTGAACCTGTGAAAAAACATCGTCCACGATCAATTCTCAGCTCTGAGAGTCTTGATTCACAACCTACTGCCCAGCATCAAGAAGATGCCTACGACGAAGAGTACGATGCCGCCTCGTACAATGAGCGCACGCATAGAACATTAGACGATATCCACGAAGGTAAAGTCCAGCGTACAGACGAGGTCACCGCTGATCTTCAGCGTGTTAGACTTAGCGACACTGCAGAGGATACTTCTGTTACTGATAAAGCGGCAGACGATATCTCTGTTCCTGCGAAACCAGTGTCAAAAATGCTCTCCGGCGAGGAAATTGATTTCTACTATGGACAGCCATCTGAGCAAGCCGTTCCTACCGTCATTAGCTGGGTTCATGGTGGTAAGAAAGTTTATGTTACTGGTACCTTCACTGGATGGAGAAAAATGATAAAACTTGCCAAAAAGTGCGTTACGACGATTTTTTTTTTCTTTCTAGATCATTTACTAACGAGTACAGCGGCAACGACTTCTCTACCGTGATAAATCTTCCACCCGGTACTCATCGTATCCGTTTTGTCGTTGATAACGAACTTCGTTGCTCGGATGCTCTTCCAACTGCTACAGATTCCATGGGAAACCTTGTCAACTACATCGAAGTCGCTGCACTTGAACTTCCTCCTCTAGAACGAGAATCCCAACTCGAAGACGAACATTACGAAGACGAAGTGCCCGTCACTCCGCTAGACTATACAACCGAGATTCCTGAAATCTTCACAAATCCTGCCGCAACTGAACGATACATCTCAGAAGAATACCCTGCTCCCCCGTTCCTACCCCCACATTTAGAAACAGTGATCCTCAACACAAACTCGACCGAAAAAGACGACAGCAGTGTCCTTCCAATTCCAAATCACGTCGTCCTGAATCACTTAGCCACAACGTCAATTAAGCACAATGTTCTTGCCGTCGCTAGCGTAAGCCGGTATTCACGAAAATACGTTACGCAAATTCTTTATGCGCCTTTGTAAGATTACTTTGTTACAGTATTGGTTATTGTATTATGGCATGACGTCTTGTGTTTTTTAATTACTTGTTTTAGTAGATGAATTTCTCTATCGTACTCTAACTCTCTTTGCTGGACGCGAAAGAACCTGTTTTGATTTCAGCTTTGGCTCCTTAATCTTCCATTCTAGAACCTTTTTCATCGTAGCATGCAAAATTCTCTTTTCACTTAATCTTACTTCGATAGCATTTCTCAAGTTCATGTTTCCACTAGTTTGCGTCTCCAAGATCAAATTCTCATCAGTGACAACATCGGTCTTGTACATATTCAGCTTCTGCTTTAAGATATCAAGCCACTGCTCCTGTTGTTCACTTTGTTGTTTGAGCTGTTTTCGCGGTATTCTTGACACAGCTTCAAAGCCTTGTTTGGTGAGTTCTCGAAACGCGGGGGGTTTCAAAAGTAAGATGTAAGTAAGTAACAGTGCTGAAGTGGGAATTGCATTTGTAGCGACTGTGATTTGAATTGAATCGTCAAGCAACTCTTCATCAGTCTCTTCATCATACTGAAGCATAAAATCCATCTATAATAATTAATATAAGTGAATTCAAACGAAATCTGTACGTACCCGTTTTTTAAGTTGCTGCTCAGAAAGATTTGTACTAGCAGCATCTATGACCATTTGCGTTTCAATTTCAACAACATCATTCTTGGTCTTTCCAAATCTCGTGTATCCGTATCGTCGAAGTAAATCAGCATTTGGAAGATCGCCATATGTGTTATAAACTTGTGAGCCTTTAGGAATATCCTGGATTGTTCGCATCTCTAATTTGTCCTTCGAGTAGAATAATTTTGCCTACTTTGTTAGCTGCAAACTAGACCCCTCTGAATAATAACGTACATTGCATAGATCAGAATCACCGTTTAGCATATCAGCTAAGGGAACCATTGCTTTCAGAAATTTCTGATCTTCATCATCTTCCTCTTCTTCAATGACTTCCTCCACTTCCTCAACTTCATGCTCCACAGAGATATCCATCGCATCAACACTTTTATCCGCTTCTTCTTCTTCCTCTTCATCATCTGATTCAGCATCAGGCAATTTCGTGACATCTTCCTCTTCATCTTCTTCGTCCCCTTCTTCATCAGGGTTTCTTTCCACATCAAAACTATATGAGAGAATAATACTGCCCATTCGATGGTACGCATCCAAACTACTATCCACGCTCGCAAATACTTCAGGATATTTTTCAATCAAAGGTTTCACCACGTCTCTATACGTCTCCTCAGCTTCTTCTTTTCCTAGTCGATCTAAAACGGTCGTTCCTTTTAACTCTTCTAATTCCTGTTCACTCCAAAACATCGGCGTACTAAATTTCTTTGGCAAAACATCAAAATACGGTTTCCAAAAACTATCCTGTCTATCCTCACTCATCATCGTGACAATCAGCCCAACCCAACGATCGAGTTGTTCAATCTCAGGTATCTTCTTCACAATCCCCGTATTCTCAATGCTCAATAATATACCTCGGGGTATACTAAACAGCGTCGTTCCTTCAGGTATATCTTCATTCGCTAGAACTGCTCTTCCTTGATTCTGACTTCGTAAATCAGCTAAGGCGATATTGGGATGAATTTCCACTCCTGGACATGATTTCAGCCAGTCCAAAAAAGCAGTTGATTTATTATTGAACAATGTACTGTCTTCCATGCCGTTTGCTTTCTATATTCCTGACAAGTCGATGAGTTTGAATTACAATATTTTGATATTTTTTAATTCTTTTCTTCTTGGGAGTTCTCGCCTCATTACGTGCGGCTGAATGGCTGGAAGCTTATTTGGCTTGCGGTTTGCACTTTTTCTTTGGATGGCTTGCTAGCAGGATTTTCTTATATGCAATATGTTAATTCACTTAAACAGTTTTATATCAGCTAAACAGCCATACATGCAAGTTCAAACTAAAATAAGATTTCAAGAACCAAAGATCTAGATCAGTACAGCTTTTGAGTTTAACCCTGACAAAACCCCAAGAGTATACTCAAAGCCCTATTTTCACACCATGACATGCCAACATGATAAAATATTCTTGAAAAAACGTGATTTTAGTTCAGAGGCAAAAACTTCTATTCTTTAGTTAGATTTAATTCTGGATAAGAGTCTCTAATCTCAGGCTTATATACATATTGACCCGATCAAAGACCTCTGTTACCCGGTCTACTCTTTTCAGATCTTCGCCTCATAGTGTGCGGCTGAAGTTAACATCGAAGTAGATTTGGTCGCCACATTGCGTTCAAATCCCAGTACATCAAACAAGCTACAAATACCAGAAAGGTTCACGAAGGTTAATCAAACACATCAAAATGGGCCGAGCAGAAGTTGGAACACCTAAATACATTGCTAACAAGATGAAAGCGAAAGGCCTACAACGGCTACGATGGTATTGTCAAGGTATGTGACTTCTCTTCCTTTAATATGCGAGTGATAACTAATTGCATTATTGGATAGTATGCGAAAAACAATGCCGCGATGAAAACGGATTTCGGTGTCATACACAATCAGAATCACATGTTCGACAAATGTTAATAATAGGTGAAAATCCACAAAAGAAAATTCACGAGTTTACTTCTCAATTCAAGCGCGATTTCATCTCCCTTCTCCGCTCTTCTCACGGCGAAAAGAAAATCAACGCAAACAAATTTTACCAAGAATATATTTCCGACAGAAATCACATCCATATGAACGCAACTCGTTATGCGACTTTGACAGAATTCGTGAAATCTTTGGCTGATGAAGGAATTGTTAAAGTGGAAGTTGACGAGAAAAGCAGAGAAGGTGGTTTGACGGTCGCGTATATCGATAATTCTCCAGAAGCTATAAAGCGACGCGAACTTGCTTCAAAGCGTGATAAAATTGGTGATGACGACATAAATCGTGACCAGAAATTATTACAATCTCAAATCAAAAAAGCATACGAAGAGAAGGAGTCAAAAGCAAAAGACTCATCTTCTGGCGAAGAATCTGAGAAACAGTCTAAATTATTACAAAGAAGTGAAGAGAACCCTATCAAGATTGGCTTTAGTCTTTCTGCTGCAAGTGGAAAATCGTCATCGTTGGCTAAGAGACCTCCAGCGGTTCAACTTAACCGACCAAAAAAGCTTCTGAAAATGAAATGAAATGTTTTATCTTCATTGTACACTACGGAGTTGGCGTTTTTCTTTTTCAAACATATTTAATTAAATAAATATGTCTTCTTATAATTCAACCCTATTCAAGAATTACCAAAGTAAAAAGTTGCAAAGATCTTTCAAGGCAAGTAGAGTTTGAACTTCTTTTTTCGGCCACAGCCGAAGTAAACGCATTAGATTAAATGAAGTATAAACTGGCAATGACGCGGTAAAACATTTACGAAGAAATGGAGTCGAAATGGAAAAAAATTTATCTTATCCGCTAACTATTGTTTTTGTTCTTAACAAAAGTAGGATTCGTTAAATGAGTTCTCTGCTGCAAATGAAAAACCATCGTCATTAGCCTAGAGATGTAGCCGTTCAGCTTAACTGCCAAAGAAGCTTTCATTTGTACAATAAAGGTTTGGTTTCATTACGTACTACGCACTGGAAAATCTTCTCTTCTAAACATATCTTAGCATACATACATTTTATTTTCAACCTTCACAAGTTTCTAATAAACATCCAATTTAAGCAAGAGTCTTCTCAACCATGAAGATGTTGTATTTCTCCTTCAAGATCTTTCTCAAAGGATCGCAAATCTCAGCACTGTAAGGAGCAAGGATTCCAGCCTCCTTGAAGTATCCGTCCAAAAGAAGCTCAGCAGCAACAGCGCATGGAGTACCAACGAGCTTAGCCATGGAAGAGTAGCCGTTAGGGTCGCCGTAATCGGCCAAAGTGGAAGTTCGAACTTCCTTGGATCCATCGGGCCAGGTGATGCCAAACTTGTGCTGAAGCATGACAAAGTCACGCTCACCAGGCTCGTATTGCATCTTCTCCTCAAGAGTGGCGCAAAGAGTGTCGAGAGGGTTGCCCTTGGGAGTAATTGGCTTCTCGGAGAAAAATCCGAGCCACTTGAGTCCATTGATGATAGTAGCCTTGGCTTCAGCACTGGGAAAAGTTGCCTTAGCGTCAATAGCAGTTAGAAGGTCAGCCTCGCTGGTAGAAGCAGCTCCAATAAGCTTAGCAAAAGCCTCATTCCAGGGAGTAGGAGACTTAAGGAAGTCCTTCTCGGTATCATCGAGCAACCCGAGGTCAACAAGGACAAGAGTGAAATCAGTGAATCCCTGGTAACGAAGGGTTCCACGAATAACAGTCTCGGCTTCAGGGATGTTGTAAAGCTCTTTGTAGATGGTCGAATCACGGTTACCGTAGGCGAGGAAAGCATAACCGGGGTAAATGAAGTATGGCTTAGCAGACTTCATCAAATCTTTTCCGGGAATCTCAACAACCTTGCCATCCTGATAAAACTTGGCACTGTTGCGAAGAGCGAGCAAAACTCCACGCGAAGACCACGAGAACTTATATCCAAGCGGGTTGTCAGAGTTCTCAGGAGCGGGAAGACCACCGCAGTAGGACAAAAAGCTGGTAACTTTTCCTCCTTCCTTGTGGATATCATCAATAGCCTTGACGGCGTAAAGGTGGTCGATACCGGGGTCAAGACCTATTTCGTTGAAGATAATGGTACCAGCCTTCTTAGCACTATTTTCTGTCAGCTCTATTATTCTGCAAGAATAGTTCCGTAAACTCACTCCTCTTCGAGAGCCTTGATGGCGGGAGAAATGTAGGAAGTAGTAAGAACGTTCTTGCCGAACTTAATAGCAGCGGCAGCAACAGTAGCGTGGTAGATGTAAGGAATCAAACTAAAATCGATGAGCAGAAGTTGCCAAAAACCTTCCCATTGTACTTACCTGATAACAAGATCAACCTCAGATACAGCAGCCTCAAGAGCGGCAGGATCAGTAACGTCGAGCGAGATAGCCTTCGAGCTGGAAGAACCGGCTAAGGCCTGAGCTTTCTCGAGAGTGCGGCATGCTATAGGAGACGCAATTAGCACTCAATGACCCCATTTCCAATCGAGAACTGTATTTTATTTAAAAGTCTCAATTAATTTGTGACATACCAACAATGACCTCAGTGTTGGGACGAGCAGCGAGAATATCGACAGTGGGCTTGGCCACAAAGCCTGAGCCGAGAAGAAGAACTTTTCTGAGATGAAGTTGCGATTAGTATATGTGTTGCATAGAATCACAATCAATTGAAAGCAACAGCAATTAATTTTATAACATATGAGAAGATACTTACTGCACCATTGTTAATCTTTACAAACAGTGTTAAACCAAAAAGATAATTCTGTTAGAGACTTAAATATTCGCGCTCGGAAAATCTACGTTATTTTAAACTTCGCGAGCCCCAAGTTACTAAATTACCCGAACCCTATTTAGAGGTTCAGAGATGAGTTCTATCGAGCGCAATTACGGCCCAAAAGGTCACTCCGGGTGAGATAAGCCACGGATATTGAATACCGTTAGCACCTCGATTTGTTTTGATGACTGACGATTGAACGCAGTAGGGATCTTTGAGGGTCAGCATTGTGCAAATCTGGTAACATGATGACAATTTGGTAACATGATGACAAGATTACATATGAAGTGGTGAAGCTTAATCTCTGTACCTGTATCTCTATACCTGTAATTGCTTGCTACCTACGTACGACGAATGAATTATGACTGATTTACTCCAATGCAATTACATTCTCGGTGAACAGATGTGTGATGCTTTGATTCTCTCAATTCGTTTCATAGTTGAAGATCACTCGCTATTATTTATTCATAAATATAAAAACAGGTAAGCAAACAGATATCAATGCAATAACAAAAGAGAAGCCAATATTTACAGTCAGAAAAACGTACCCCAGATTAAAATCAAATGAACCAAAACGCAAAGTGAAAAAAAAGCTATTGCTGTCTGTGCAATTATGGCGTTTGACCACACATTGCGCGACAGTGTTATAAAAATAAAACACAAATATAATACAAAGGAAAGGTTAAATGCAACATACTCAGAGTGGCGGTCTACCATCAGAACATCAAAAAGTCTCTTAGATTGCAATGGTACCAATGCTCATTAGGAAAATTTGGAACGCTAATTGTAAAGTCCAAACTCCAACTTTTCTCATCCGTCTCGCGCGCTCTTCGTCGTCACGTACGTTAGTAGCAATCGCCTCATACACTTCAGCTGACAAATCGTCCATGAGTCCGCTGTCGAAAATCGTCCAACTGCCATCAAATTCGGATAGCTTCTTTACAACACGACAGTTGATGGGAATATAAGTGTTTTGATTATTGATGTATGCAATCATTGGCCGGATCAGAGCGTTGTTGATGTACGAAAGCTCTGGAGGCATCAATGGTACCGTGGCTCGAACATTATGGAGCTGAACCCGTAAATCAAAAACCATGTATTTTTCAGCAGCCTTCGGTCGTGCAATGCTACTTGAAGAAGCACGTCCCACCGGCAAAGTTACTGCGTCGTCAAGCTGAATAACTCCATGACTCCGAATTTGATCTTTAGCGTACTGTATGACATTTCGCAGAGTCCAGTCTCTGTTGTTCTCGTCATCATCATCATCGAGCGTTTCATTAGCGCGACTATACCACATTGTCTCTTTATCTTGTTCCCGCTTCTTTTCGCGGTGTAGTAAAGTTTCTTCCCATCGCTCCAGAATGTCTTGCATTACACGGGAAAAGTTTTTGTCTTGATCTTCCGAAGGAATCATCACATCAGCAATAATGTCTACTTCACCATCAGTGATCCAACTAAATGCACCTTCAGTAACTCCACGATTCAAATGATCAATTTTCACACCATCAATTCGTAGTCTAGAAGTCTTTTTCCATGTAAATCTGTCGTCATCCGACTGCACACCACCATTAGTGCTTGTTAAAGTCTGTCTAGGATGAATAGTGAATAAAGAGTCGTCATAAGATCCAGACATATGATTTGCTCCAAGAAAATCGTAAAATAGCCACTGTCGTCTAAGTTGAGGTAAATCGCATGAAAAGATACTTATTTGGAAAGGTCGAAAGTTGTTGGGTTGTAAAATTGTCACGAGAGCATCTTCCATGACAAAATGGTCAATCTCAAAGTCTCCAGGTCGATGCACCTTTTTGTAACTTCGGGGATCAACGCCTGGTATCCAATAAACATGAGTTCGATCGATTAATCCTCGGACTCCCTTTACTTCAACATCCTCCAATATACCCTTTCCATTCATCCATTTCCGAAATGATAATGTCACATTAATTGAATCCACAGTTAAATCGAACTGTGTGTAGTTTCCGTCATCCACCACTTCGTCTTCAACTACAGCTGGACTTTCGCATTCTTCTGTATGCGCGGCGGCAGCAGCAGCGGCGGCAGCAGCGGCAGTGGCTTGCGAACCTTTAACAACTCTGCTACTGTTCTTTCCAGGTCTTCTTGAAATAAAAACGTTTCTAAATGATATTACGCCGTCACTCCAATGTGGAACAATGGCATTTTCAAAAACAACAGTTATGCCAGTTTCTTTTGTTAAATAATTTCCTATTATTCGGGCAAGCGTTTCTAAAAGTTGTAGTTAGCTTTCAATGCCTCTGTAAAAATCCAAGGTTTTTTACCTTGAGCAAATACTGTGTTGGCTGTAAACAGTACCAAAGAGAAAAAAGTGGTTGTTCCCAGTATGATCCATATAACATTCCCCACAATGAGCCATGAGAAAAATGCAGACATGTCATCCATGTTGAACGGACGTACTTGTTTCAGTAAAACCCATTTAAAACGAATTTTGAATCGTTCAAATGCACCAGAAGCAGCTTTCAAAAGCTCTTCTTTTGTAGGTCTGTGAGGCAGACGTCGCGATACCGCGCTACTCCAGCTCTCATGATATTGATCTGATTGCGTAAATTCTGCTGGCCGTTCGGTGGATTGATTTTGGGCAGTATCTTCCATAGCATTATTAAGCCCCTTAGCTTCTGAAGGATGTGGGATACCACCTTCGTTTGACTTCGGTGCTGCACTATGCTCTGACTTGCCCACCACCGAGTCACTTATATTCTGAAATCGTTTACCTCCTTCTTCCGCATACACTCGCCCATAGCTAACAAACGTCCGGCTAAACACCCGGCGACAGTTTCCAAGTCTTTCAGATTCGGACACCTTCCAATGAGAACCGCCCATCCAAGTTGACCGCATTCCGTAAGTCCGCACGTGCGCGCTTGCTCCACCCTGTATTCGAGCATTATGTGTGTGTGATGATCTGGCAGTATGCTGTTGTGAAACATGAGAAGCGCTAGAATAACGATCTATTCGGGCAAATTGTGTGGGGTGTAAATTTGTGAGAACAGGTTTAGTGAGGTCGGAAGCACGGTGTAAAGCGGCATGACCGAACAGCAAGCTAGTGAGTTTTTGTGACAATTTGACAGACATTATTGTCAAATCTATTCTGTAAAATTTAGATTAAATCTGTGTATATTTGATTAATCCGAATTAAAAAATCAGTGTCGGCATTCGTCGTGACGGAGAAAATCGTTCTGCTTCTGCTGACCAGACCACTCGGAGCACCGGAGAAAAATGGGACAAAATCCGCTGACAATGACCACAATTCTCAAACAATAGAGCAGTTGAATGTCTAAAGTCCGGACCGTCCAATAGGTCTTAGATCAACCAAGTAGAGCTGTCTACTGTAGGATTGCTGCTGTTGATTAGCAGATGAGCAAAATCAGGTGGAGGTTCGATAAACCCCGGCTTCTGCTTTGATGAAACTCACAGTTTCTCTTAATTCCCAATCGCTGTTGAACTATTGTGTATCTTCCAAAATCCTTTAAAGTCGTAAAGGAATATATTCCACCCTGAGGTAGACACAAATGTGAGGTGAAGATGACTTGGATTTGCCTCTACTTCCGCTTCAGCCTGACGTTCTCGCCAACCGCTCTTCTCTTAGACGCCGGGAAAAAAATAATTAGAGTTTGCTCGCTAACTCCCGACGAGAAGATATTGCGCGTATATCCTGGACTGAATTGCGCGCAAGGTCGCGCGTAGTTTGTGTACCGGGAGTTTAGACTTTTGGATTTTTTTGTACTTTTTTGGTATTTGTTAAATCTGAACGCAATCGGTACATAAGATATACCAATATGCCTGCTCCAACTGCTATTAGACAGAAGCCCGAGGACATTGTTCCAGCTGTTAAAAGTATAGAGGATGATGGTATGTACTTGGTTTTGTTTTTCAACCAGTGATGATGCTGACAATGCTGCGATAGACGACGAAATCTTGATTGATGCTCTTTCCACAACGACTTCGGTCGCCCCTACTGTTGCCGACGATGCCACAGAAGCTTCAACTGCGCCTACTTCTGTTGTTCATGGCGCAATGGAGTTAGATCTTGATGGTCGTCCGCGCTTTGGTGCTGCTGCCGAGCAAAGAGTGCGTTTTGCGATATAGTTCACTTCGCGTGATTTGCTAATCAAAGTATCAGACCCGTGTTAGAGCTCAATCACGAAGAGTTCCTGTTCCTCCGCACAGAATGACTCCTCTGAAAAACGTTTGGCCAAAAATTTATCCTCCTTTAGTTGAACATCTCAAGTTACAAGTGCGCATGAACATTCGCACTAAGACAGTGGAATTACGAGTAAGAAGCCATTATTAATTATGCTCAACGTGTGATTGCATATGCTAACTTATGTAGACTTGCCGTCAAACTGAGGACACTAGCGCGATCCAGAAAGGTGCCGATTTCATCAAAGCATTCACTCTCGGTTTCGACGTTGACGACGCTATTGCTCTTCTACGATTAGATGATCTTTATATTGAGTCATTTGAGGTCAAAGATGTCAAGACACTTCAAGGCGACCATCTTGCGCGAGCCATTGGCCGTATTGCTGGTAAAGATGGTAAAACGAAGTTTGCCATTGAAAACGCCACTCGAACTCGAATAGTGCTTGCCGACAGTAAGATCCACATTCTTGGTGGATTCGCAAATATTCGAATGGCTAGAGAATCTGTCGTCAGTTTGATTCTTGGTAGTCCTCCTGGAAAGGTTTACGGAAATCTTCGTATTGTGGCTTCAAGGTTGAAGGAAAGCTTCTAATGAAAGTCACACTATACATTATTTTATAGACTACTTGACGCTCTGTCCGCATATTTAGGGCTTTTATTCGATATCATGTTCCATTGTAATTTTCTATTGCTGCTGTCTCAAGAACTAAAAAGTTTGTCATTTTGAATTATCGTTTTTTGGTTGGTTGGGTCTCACGGGTTTTGTTTTGTGCTTTGTTATTTTCTGTGTTGTATTAACTTAATAAACTTATGTTTGGCATTAGTTATTTGTAGATTTGTTCCTATACAAAAATTGACATTGTTTTTGTGTCTTGAGCAAAGAACATCTGAAGTTTAGAAAGATTGCCATCAGATGGAATTTTCAAATTTATAGGTTTGTCTCCCAACTGAGATGAAGTTAGGTACAATATTCTTTTGTCGTCGTTGATTTCCACTTTCGATTTTTCAAGAGCTTCCGAAGATCTGGGAGTCGTAATCGAAATATGGTATTTCGGGAATTCTGCCCGGTTGAGATCTTTTTTGACAATTTTAGGTATAATCTTCCTGCTTTCAGATACTTCCTGGATAATAGGTGCCTTCAAAGATGTTTTTGGATTTGCGGGCGTTGGAGCCGCTGGCTTAGCTGATGGCTTCGCTGATGGACTTTCCACAATTTCTTCAATAAGCGACTTTGACCCAGATTTAGTAGGCTTCATAAGTGGTACCAGACCTGTTTCATCCTCTTTGTACACCAAATCCGAGTTTGTGGATGGCTTATCGCTGGTCAGTTTCTTTGATTTTTCCTCCTTTGGCATTTCCTCTATTATTTTTCTGGCCATATGATTTAAAGTAGCTGTTATTCCGGAGTCTTCAGCATCTGAAGAGTCTTTCAGCACTTTGCTTCTTGAGGGTTTTATGATGATCTTTGGAGGTCGACCTCCGTTTCCTTTGTATTTCAATTTTGGCAACTTGTAATCTGATCAAAGAAGGTTAGATTGATAAAATTATTAATTCTGTAGTCGTACCTGGAGATAACAGAAGATTGTGACTGTGAGATACAATTCTTATACAGTGCTGAGCAAAGAGGGCTAATGCCTCTGGACTTCCCCGAGTTAACTCCAGTAGTTCAGAGTTCAAGCAGCAATCAAACACATAGCATTTTTCTCCCTCTATGCATTGTTAGTTTTAAATCTTGTTAATCGGTCATAGTATACATACTGTTGTCGGTTTCAATCGATTCTCCTCCCAAGATCACAGGTACGTCGTCATCTTGAGGAGCTTCACCCGGGACTATAGCCAGAAAGTTAACAAACACGCTCTTTCACAAAACTATATCTCAGGTTTTAGCGTACCATCAGACATTGGAGCTTTTGCATCTCGACACACATTTATAAACACTTTGGTTCCTTTCAACCGTTTAGGCGAAGTAGTAGATTCTAGTAAATAAGTTTTGACGACAAACGCTGGTTGAGGACTGAGTTCAATGGTAGTAGGGTCACCATCTTCCCCATCTAAAAATTCAGGATCCAATGGCTCCAGATCCTGAAACATATTGGAAATTAGACTTGAATTTATGGTACGGTTCAATAAAAATTAAATATAATCTACCAATAAGTTGCATCAAGCATATGACAAACTCTTTTGAGCCTCACAAATTTGCGGCTCATCAGAAAAGGTACTAAACCCAAAACTTGCAACAAAAGCACCTGATGTAAGGGTTGGGGCTTTGCTGCTGAGGCCGCAAGATCCGAGAGGACGTCATTCGCAGTTCGGTAAGCATCGCGAGTGCGGGTATTATCGATTCTGAACTACAACTTTCTTTTTGATTTGTTCGAAAGTAAATTGATAGTCGTGTGATCGTTTTGTTGAGATCAAATCGAAAAAATCTGTGATTCGAACTTGGCGATAGACATTTTGTTCCTGCGATCTCTGGGTCAACCAAATAAGCAGCTTAGTTTCATTTGTTGGTATCTGATTCTGTCACAATGAGTTGGTCTGGATTTAAGAAGGCCGTCAACCGTGCCGGAACTACGGTACGTTTAAAATCTGTTTGTATCGTTGAATGTCAAAATCTATGGCACTGCCCTTGATGCGATGTGAATGGACTACGTGGAACTACAGTCTGCGGGAATAATGGATCTAACTGAAAGCATAGGTCATGATGAAGACTGGTCAAATTGAAAAGACCATTGATCGAGAATTCGAGCTCGAGGAAAGACGTTTCAGAACGTAGGTTTTTCACTTGCAACTCAAAGGGTTGAATTGAAATGAACAACAGGTGCTAATAATACTTGTTCAGTCTTGAATCTGCTGCCAACAAGCTTCAAAAAGAAGCCAAAGGATACTTGGACTCTTTGCGTGGTATGTGTGCCTTGAGTTGATTAGTAGCGAACGCATGCTAAGTGAGAATAGCTATGACAGCTGCACAGACCCGAATTGCTGAGACTATCGACGCGTTTTATGGCGAAGCGGGCGCAAATGACGGCGTCAGCAAATACTACCGTACTGCTGTCGAAGACTTGGACGCCGATACTATCAAAGCTTTGGATGGTCCTTATCGTGCAACTGTTCTTGAGCCGATCTCCCGTTTCACTTCTTATTTCCCCGATATCAACGATGCTATCAAGAAGCGAAATCACAAGCTTCTTGACTACGATGCCATGCGTTCAAAAGTCCGCAAACTTGTTGATAAGCCTGCGGATGATGTTGCTAAACTTCCCAAAGCTGAACAAGACGCAGAAGCTGCCAGAGCTATTTATGAGGAACTCAACACTCAGCTTGTCAATGAGTTGCCGCAGTTGATTGATATTCGTGTGCCATATTTAGATCCTTCCTTTGAGGCTCTCGTCAAGATTCAGTTGCGATTCTGCTCCGAGGCTTATACTCGTATGGCTCAAGTTCAGCAATATTTGGATCCTAGTACCCGAGAGGAGTATGCTGGCGGATATTTGGATACTAGAGTGGAGCAGGTGTTACAAGGAATGAGAGATCTCTCAATCACGTACGTTCACAATATTACTTTAATATGGGTTATTTCTAACTATCTGTTTTTAGGGGTATGTCGGCTTCGTAATCAATCAGAGGATAGGACAGCACTTTATACTGCAAACATGCCTTAATCCCATGTATTTGACTTGATGTTTATTCGTTAGAGGAGTTTTTTTCTTCAAGCAGAAAGAGTGTACTGCAATTGAGCACAGATTGTTTACTACTGTACAAGATTTGAGTATTGTAAAGAGTATAGTCAGCAATTGCTGATGGTTCACAATGCTCAATTAATCTTTGTTTTCTTTGACTGTTACTGATTGCTATCATTTTTGTCATTTTTGTTCATTTTGTTTTCGTTGTCATAATTATTTTCTATTGTTTGATTTACTTTCTATTTATTTATTTTCGGTTTTTTTTGATAATACAGTATGATTAGTAGAGATAACTGTAAAGAGTATCAATTCTAGTAAATTCTGGATCTGCTCGAAATTACTCTAACTACGTCACGCGTTAATGCTCATGCGGCGTCTCCTTAAACTAAAGGTCCCGCCACGCGACTAAACTGGCCACGCGTTCTTAAGGACAACCATAAAGATAGATGTAGAGCGCTGTAAAGATTTCAATTTCCCTCAAGGTGATTGATTACATACTATTTATTTTAGGAAGATGAAGTTCTTAAACCGGAAATCATCAAAAATATTGCTGTTACTCTGTGCATTAGCACCTTTAGCATCATGTTTTGGCGATTATCAACATAAAGATAAAATCCTACCATCGCAGATCCAAACACTGACACTACGAAAGGATGCAAAAACGACAGGTCGTCGACTAAAACCTATGCCACAGCTTAAAGCTGTCGGTGGAAACGCTAAAGGCCTTTACGAGGTGGAAGTTATGCAATGTAGGAACATGGGTTCCGGAGATGGTGGAAGTGAGGATGTACAATGGAGTTGTACTGCTGATTTGCCAGGCTATTTTAAGTAAGCTAATCACCCAAAACCGTCCAAAAATTCAAGGCTAACTAAGGGAGACTGGGAAAGACAGATGTTGTATGCGAAGGATATAGAGACTCGAATGATCCATATGTACTCAGAGGATCTTGTGGAGTGGAGTATACTCTGCATCTCACGGATTCTGGCTTACAGCGGTATGGAAAGAAAAACTACAATAGAGCGTCTTATGATTACGACTCATATGATGGTAAGTTGGCACGAAATTCTATTGCTGTGGACTACACTAACATAATTAGATGGTACCTCGTCATTTAGCACGTTACTATGGTTTTTGGCAGCATGTGCATTACTGTATTTTGTTAGTATATATTTCGCTACGCCAGCGACAAGTGCACCAAGATCACAGCCACGACGACGTCCTAATGGTTCATACTTTGGTTCTTTATTTGGAGGAGACAATGATGACGACAATGATCCGCCCCCACCGTACACTGGAGGTGGTGGAGGCGGCAGTGGAAAGGCGTTCTCCTATGCTCAACAGCAACAGCATAGACAATGGCAACAGCAGCAAACGGGTTGGAACCCTGGTTTCTGGACTGGTTTGGGGGCCGGAGCACTTGGTGCTGGGCTGTATAATCGGTTTACAGGGCCTAGTCGAACTGAACAAAGGGCGAATTACTTCCGAGATCGCTCGATTTATGATAATTATGAACCCCCGCGTGCATCTTACATGAGAAGCTCGATTAGTAGTGAAGATGCTGCGCCTAGGGAATCTACTGGTTTTGGTGGAACGAGGCGCCGTTAATGAATTAAAGAAAGAATAATTGTACTATGCTATATTGTTACATATGTCAAGTTATGCGTTTGCAGCAGCGACTATAGAGGCCATTGCAAATGCGACTTTAAATGAGATGTTTTCGAGAATCAGCTCTTTGTTTCCATACCGATTCTTTGCCCATGAGTAGAATGAATTGTATGGCATACTGATCATTCCTCTGCTTTCGAGGAACTGTAAAATCACGTCAGAAACAATCGTAGTCCACGAAAGAAATATAGTGGCTTTTGCGAATCCGAGAAGACGCGGATCAATGTGTAGATCGAAAAGGAAATAGTCACGTACCTGGAGAAACAGATAAGTACTACTGGCCATAAACACAAGTAGCTTGCTTAGTTTTCCAACAACATAACCAACAAAGAGTCCTGCAAAACTACCAATTGATAACTCTCGATAATCAAGTCGCGACTTTTTAACCTCTTTCACCACGCTGTTGACTTCTCGGGGAACGTTGTCTGCATATCGAGTACGTTCTCCGCGTACGGCGAAATCACACAGTATATTTGACTTTGTGAGTTGCATATATGCAATTGCAGATGCAGTTCCACCAGCGGTAAAGAGAGTGGTTGAGAATTTAACTGGCGAAGACGCTTTAGGTGCAGAGCGAAACAATGGAGTCGAAAACTTGCTGAATCGCATTCGCGCAGCAGAGTTGAACAGCGACGATGCACTTGACCTCGGAAATAACATTTCAATCATTTTTTTTATGTTTATCAATAAAGTCTCACGATGATTGTTATATTATTAACTCTCTTTCCAGTGAATATGTTTCGACAAATTGGCTGCAGATCATTGATAAAGGAGTATCTATGTGACGGGCTAAGCATTGACGTCATGGGTACAATTTGCAGTTGCTGACACCGAAAGTTTGATTACCCCTGATTCCAAAACTAGCGAAGGGCTTATAAAATACTACACGTGGGTTCATATTGAGATAATCTCGTTAAACTAACTCAACTACTTTAATATTGATAAAAGAGACCGCTATTTGTTTTAATTATTCCTGACGCCACAGCATTGTTTGACTTTCTGTTAATAGTTGGTTCATTTAGGTTAAAAGCGGTAAGCATTGCGGTCAACGTCTGTGAAAGCAGTTCAGGAATATATAATACAGTCGAATATGAACATACTAACGATAGAATGCAGTTCGAAGTGCTAAATACTTATTGTACAAATACTCTATTGGATGTTTAATGCAAACTAATACAGAGATTGCCTACCATTTGCCGCCATCTGCGATTATCAATGCTTTTTGTTTTACAGTGATTATTTTGTTTTACAGGTTTTTCCTACCGAATATTGAAACCAAGCTGTTGAGAAAATTAGAAGGGGATGGAGTTACGATCTTAATCGCACAGTGTTTATATTTCTAAAGTTCAATTAAAATGTTTTGTGGTTTCTGTGGTTTCTATGCGACATGGAAAAGTATTAACTATCTTAATGTACTTGAACACACACTACTATTCTACCTTAAATTACACAAGCTTTGTATAAAGGGATTTTACCGCATCTGGATATCTTAGATTGCTATTACGCAGTATCCGCTTTCTTGTTCGCACGCTATGAATAATGGCAAACTTCTCCAAATCTTATTTAATACTGAAACTGTTTGGCTTAGTGATAAGATAAGGTCATTTATTTGAGCTTTCTAAGCAAAGCATGCTTGCAGAGTTGCAAAGAACAGGAGTTTCATATGTCTCTCATATCAAAAGAAAGTAATGGTGCATATTTGCTCGTAACTATTATATTTTTAAGTTTACTTAAATGGCGGGTAATAAGTTAAATAAAGCAGTTAGAGGTTTAAGTCTACGTCTACGAAGAAGGGAGATTATCTTATCAGCCGGAGCTAAAGCCATTTCAAAGACAGTGTTAGTATCTACAGAAAAGCAGAAAACTAACAATTAGAGGCTCTACGTAATACAAATTAAAGTGTATTCTCAATCTCTGGTAATAATTATAATACAACTGGATTTGTTGCTGCAGAAAAAAAAAAATATAAATTATGTGATTGCTGTTTAAGGAAATGCGCCGCTGACTGAATATTAGCCGCTGAGTGATAAAGTACGTTACGTTATATATATATTTCCCACAAACAAACAACAAAGACACATAAAACAAGAACAAACAAACAAATAAATAAATACAAAAAAATACAAACCTTAAACACCAATTCCGCCCATCCCTTGAATTTGATTCAATCACCTAGTATATTCCAAGACTTTTTGAAATTTGCACTCGTTAAAAAGATATAAAATTCTCTCATATACCAGTTTAACGAGACACTCAAATTTCTAAATCATCCATAAACTTGTCAAACCCACCATCCTGCTCTTCATCATCACTCCCCAAATCCAAATCTAGATTCAAATCACGATCAAGCTTCAACTCAAGATCCAAATCAAGATCCAATTCACCTCCAAAATCAAACCCTTCAGTATTCAACTCCACTTCCTCCCCCATCCCAGCACCACTTGTACCGTTAACATTAACAACATCGTCCATTTTCCTCTGTACGCTAGTTTTTCCGTTCACGTCGCGGGGGTAGATGTAGTTAAGTAACATATCTGAATCATCGTGAATCGCCGAATTTAGAGAAGAAAAATCAATGGGTTCGTAGTCGTGTGGTGTGAATGGAAGTTCTGTGGCGCGGGGGGGCATGTATTCTATTTCTTGTTCTTCAATTAACGTCGGTGCCGTCGTCGGTGCTGTCGTCGTCGTTAATGATGATGAAGTGGTAGTAGAAGGATCTTTGAATGGAGTAGTAAGTTTATTCCGACGTCGATTCGACGCAGGTTTTTTTAACGAAGTTTGTACATTTCGTTTCACGTTTGTATTCATATCCTTCCCACCTAACAGTACTCTTTTCTCTATACCATAATCAATTAACATTCAATGCACCATAATCAAACGATCAAAAATGAAGTAAAAAAGGGGACGTACCAGTAGGCGTCTTCAGCGGCGTCTTCAGCGGCGTTTTCAACACCAATTTCGACGCCTTTGACTGCTGTTGCTGTTGCTGCTGTTTCCCAGTAAAAGAGAGAGTAGTGTTTTCATTTGCTTTAGCTGCAAAAGGCGTTCTCACACTTGCTGCTTTTTTGCCAAATGGAGTTTTTGGCACAACTCCATTTCGCGCTGCTGTTGATGCCGTTGACGCTGATACGGTTTTTGCGGCGGGGAGGGAGAATGTTAGTTGATTTTCTTTGTCGTGGAATACGTGCGTCATTTTATCTCGTATACAATAGTACAGTACGATAGACGATACAGCGATACAGACAGATGTTTACATCCACGGTACAAAGCACGTAGTAGAAGTAAGCGGTTGTCAGGACGACGAGACGCATGTACACGTGACTGCGGCGTGCGCCCCTTACGCTGGGTGGTTTAAGAAGCGAGGAAAGGAGGTCGGGACGCGTACTTCTTCAGATAAATCTTCAAAGAGCGAGATTAGATCGAAACAGGTTCGCGATGTCTATGATGGATAAGTTAAAGGAGGTGTGTGTTTGTTTACGTTTTACTCAATTGAGTAGTTAGTTGATAGTTTATTGACATGGAATAGCGCATCAGCTCGTTGCGTTTAGAGGCCGAGACGGCGCAGGATAAAGCAGACGAAGCCGCCAAACGGGTTAAAGAGCTCGAGCAGGAGTTACTGTCCAAAGAGCAGGAAATCACGTCGCTGTCGCACAAAAACAGTCTTTTAGAAGACGAAGTGAGCAAACTCGAGACGCAGCTGAGCGAGGCAAAGACCGCGGCGGAGGACGGCGCAGCGCACGGAAGCGCGAACGAGACGCTGGCGAGAAAAGTCGCGAAACTCGAGGACGAGCTCGAGGAGGCGGACCGCGCGCTGCGGGAGACGACGGAGAAGTTAAGAGTGACGGACGTCAAGGCGGAGCAGTGCGAGCGCAAGGTGGCCACGCTCGAGGCCGACGTCGAGGGCTGGGAGACAAAGTACGAGGAGATGTCGGCCAAGTACGCGGAGGCAAAGGCAGAGTTGGAGGAGATCAATAAGCAGCTCGAGGGTTTGTAGGCTACAACATGACAATATATACGTATATATATATCTATAGTAATCACATGTAATTAAGTATACAATAGGCTACAGGCGGTCGTCGAGCAGGTTGTCGAGATAGGCCGACGGCGTGCGCACGTTCAGCCGACTGTTACTGTTACTATTGCTGTTGCTGTGGTGATGCGCGTAGAACGACTGCCGACTGTTGCTGCCATTGCCATTGCCATTAACCTGTCCACCGCCGTAGTATCCCGCGGGAAGATACGTCGAACTACGCCCCGCCTGGCCCAGCGTAGACAAATGCGCGTCCGCAGCGGTCGACGCGCCCGCAGCCATCCCGATCGCGTTCGCTGTCGGCGAGTAAAACGTGTTGCGACTGAACGACGGCGCCATCGCCGGTGCAAAGCGGAAGTCGTCGTCGTCGCTGTTCACGTTGGCTCCTGTTGCTGTTCCTGTTGTTGTTTGTACCGGACGCGCGCTGTTCATCGTGCGGCCAGACACAGTCAGATCGTCCAGCGACACGCTACTCGCCGCCGCTGCTGCTGCTGCTGCTGCTGCCGCGGTCGGTGCATATCCTCCTCTTCCCTTTCCAGCCTTTTTATCCGGCGGATATGCGCCCGCTCGTCGCGTGTTATCCGTCTTCAGCGACTGATGCAACGAATACGCGACCATCGCGCGCCACGCCACGATCGCGAGTCCAATGCCGCCTAAGCACGCGCCGACGGCAATAAACACTGTTCCTTCGGGTAACTTGCTTTGCTTTAAGAACGGGTTGTGGTTGGTTTGCGGGACGATGGGGGTCGGGTAGGTTATGGGTGTTGTTGTGATTTGCGTTGCTGTTAAAGAGGGCGGGGCGAAGGTCGGTGTGGGGCCGTCGTTCAGGGTGTTGCTGCGCGTGATTCTAATCTGCGATCGCGATGTTGATGACCGTGAAGACGACGACGACGACGACGACGATCTAGACGAGGCAGAGCTTGTCGTTCGACTAGACGATGACGACGTTCTTGACGATGTCGATGTTGTTGTTGACGACGAAGATGAAGACGTCGTTGATGAAGATGATGTTGACGATGTTGATGTCGTTGAAGATGTCGTTGAAGATGTCGTTGAAGATGTTGTTGATGTTGTTGTTGACGATGTTGATGTTGATGTTGACGACGACTGTGCAAAAACACCCATCACAAAACAAACAAAATAAACAATCAAACTCAGTCTCATCTTTCTTTCTTTCTTTCTCTTCTTCTTTCTCTTCTTCTTATCCTTCTCTATCTATCGTTTATAATCCAGCACAATAACAACTTAACTCAACTGTTCGTTCGTTCACCCACGCGTTTCGTTCATTTAAATCAAAACACTATTTTTAGCCGCACGTTTTACTTTACTTCGTTTCGCACGTGATTGCCCCTGGCTCGCTCATTCAAATGTCCCAGCTCCTGTAAAAAGGGAAAGGTGTTTCAACAGTTTACATTGCAGATGGGTAGTAAGTACTTTAAACTAATTTGAAAGCCACCATTATTGATTACTATCAATTTGTAAGAAACAAAAGGAAAGAAAAACCGACAAGTGAGAGTTTAGATTTTAAGTAAATTATTGTTAGAAAACCACTTTGAAACTCATCGCTTTTAGTCATAGCTATACTGTGTTTGGGGTTGGTACTATATTGCTTAGGGTATGAATGTACATGACTGGTGCATGGGGAACACTATCTCTATTGTTTGTTTGTCTTATCACTTCACTCTTCTTTTTGTTCTTTGTCCTTATTTTTTTATACTGTCTTTATTATTGTAGTATGTTACTAACAAGTGTACTTTGTTAAAGACGTCATAGGAAAAGCTTTAAGGTTAACGCAATTATGTACGAGCTCAACACACAAAAAAAATTTTTTTTGTTTTTCCACTTCCGACTTTTTGGAACTTTTTTGTTTTCAATGGCTGGAAAAAAGAAATCCAAGGGAAAACAACTCCGCTTAGGAAATGTGTTGTCTTGCTGTCGCTAGTGCAGATCCCTCTGACGAGGATAATGCCAAGCGTCAAAAGCGAGAAAAGTATGATCAATGACCCTTCCTTTTCTTCTCACGAGATTGACAAAGACGAAATCGTCCCTGCTTTGCTGATGGATGCTACTATGGTCGGTTACTTTGAGCAACTTAAAAGCTACCTGGAGGATATGAAGGGAGATCTGAATAGTCAAGTCAAGAAGATTGAGGAAGAAGTTAAAGAACTCAAGGAGGATTTTAACAAGGACTTGCAGTCACTTTTAGGACGCGTCAAGAACTTGGAATTGGAGAATTTGCAAAGTCCTGAGGAAGTTTCAGACAAAAATTGGCTGGCAGAGTCGCCAGTAAATTTGAGAAAGTCCAACTATTCTGGCAGTGGATATGGAAAATTGGACATGTGCCTGTTCTCACAGGAGCCTGTCTCGAAAACCATCAAGTCAAGTCTTTATCCGCAAAGTTGTCATGGGTTTGGGAGACAGAGTAAACAATGAGAAGATATCTGTGTCTTGGTCTCAAAGATGCCTACTTTAGTTCAATTGCAGATTGAGAACTAAATGGCTGACAACCACCTTGACCCGCAAAAACACCTTAATTGGCATGTGCCAGCAAGACGTTCAATGTCATTGATAGTTGCTGGAATATGTCCCTCTAGAAAATCATGCTTGAGAATGGCTTTTTGGAAGTGGTGCCAATTAAGGTGTTTTTGTGGGTCGAGGTGATTGTCAGCCATGTAGGTTTCAATCTGAAATTGAACTAAATTAGGCATCTTCGAGACCAAGACACAGATATCTTCATCGTTGTTGACTCTGACACACCACTCCCCCCTTAAAATAAGGATTTCCACATCCTCTTAACTTTATGCCTCTGATCCCAAATAATGGTGATGACATTGTGCAATGATGTGTATGCATGATGTATAATTCACCAGTGTAGGCAATGACCTTGTCTAGCCCCACCTTCTTTGTTTTCATAAGAACTGATACTTGAACAGCCAGCATGCTGGGTAACAACTTGAGAAAAGCATGTTTTCTCATCTCCACAGAATATTCGTCTAGCATCAATTATGTAGATAAATTAATGAACTGATCCACTTTTTTGATGAAAATTGCCAAATGTGACCATGCCAGCAAGGCATTCAATGTCATTGATAGTTGCTGGAACACGTTCCTCTGGAAAATCATGCTTGAGAATGGCTTTTCGGAAGTGGTGCCAATTAAGGTGTTTTTGCGGGTCGAGGTGATTGTCAGCCATTTAGGTCTCAATCTATACTTTAGCAACATGAAACTTTAGTATTAAATATTAAAAACTTGCTGTAGAGATTAAAAAAACTCAAGAGTGTTGTTGATAAATTCATAACTGACGTATGCATTTGTTGCTTTGTGATACATATTACAAACCTAGTTGAATATAAAAGAACTGCTATTAGACTACAAATTCTTGGTAATTTTATTTCTCAATAGTATTCATCATTCGTATTTCAATGTTAACTACAAAGAAAAAAACTGACATGACAGAAACCCTATTAATGAACATTTACTAAACCCCTATTAGAAGCGCGTGTAATACATATTACAAATCTCATTAAATATTGAATAACTGCTATTAGACTGCAAAATATTGATAATTTTATTTCTCGATAGTATTCATCACTCGTACTCCAACAAAAACCCTATTAACGAAAATTTATTAAAAGTTATTGGAAGCTTTATTTAAAAGCTGGCAACGTGTTGTGCATGTAAAATTAGTGTAGCGAGCGGTGCAGTTTTTAGCACTACTGTAAGAGGTTTTTATTTTCAAAACTATAGACGTTCTGTTTTACAGTAAAGCACCATAAGGGTTGAAATGTAGATAAAAACACAAAATAAAATATACTAAACACTTGCTGTTATCATTTTTTGAGTTTTGTCAAATGAAAGGTAATATCAAAGGCAGTCAGACGGTTGAATCTACAAAGGAAGGGGATTATCAGCCGGAGCAAATCCACCTCTAAGACAGCTTAGTATCTACAGACAAGCACAGAGTTATAGTGGTACCTTTCTAAAAGCATGACATTGTAAAAGCAGAACTGGTCACAAGCATGGATTTTTGTATCTGAATTGAAGGTTTATATGGGTAACCCGGTTTTTCATAGCAAGAACTCTTGCAAGCAAGAAAAATCGTGTCTCAATTGCTTGCTTTCAGAAAGGTTCTACTGTATCAATCAACTTGTCTACATAAGAAAAATTAGCTTATTTTTTTAACTTCTGGGTATAATTATTCAATTGGGTGTGTAGTTGTAGAGAAAAAAATTAGATTCTGTAATGACTGTTTAAGGAGCCGCTGACTGATTCCAGCCGCTGAGTGATAAAGTACGCTTTTGAAAGCTATTATTTTGACTAAAAATTGCAACGTGCATGCATATAGGCTTAACATAGCAAGCGTTGCAATTTTTAGAGTAAGTGTAACAGCAGTTTATATTACCATAGCTAAAGACGTTCTAATCTACAGTCAAAACTGATGTCTCCAAATCATGTTTCGTGTTACCATATTTGTGACAGCATCATGATCTTACATAAACTTCGACTTTCAAACTAGCAAAAACTGAAAAATGTATAGAGCTCATAACCTTCACATTATGATAGAATCGACCTAGTTTGTTCATTTCTGTTGAGATATCATGTAGCCAATTGAATATGAAGGCTAGCTGGCAAATGAGAGCTGGTGAAGTGATGGTCAAAACGTGAAAAGTTTTCAGTATAAAGTCTTGTCTGTGAAAATACTCTAATGATAATTATTAATTATAAAACATATATTCATCAAGTACAATAAATCTTAGGGAGGATGAGCTCTTCCAAAGATGTACACCAAGAATTAAATCAATTTGTTCATTATATTTGAAGCTTTGGCTGTCATTTTTGTGGTTCCATGTAATAAATATTTTTCAAATCAGCTGTAATAACAAAAATTTCTTGGACTTTCAAATCAAACATAAAACTAACCGTGCATTTTACTTCTTAATCATGCAATTTTTAGCTCTTTATTCTGTTTTCTGAAAATCAATGCAACAATGGTCTCGTTTTTGTTGAAATTTGCACGTAACAGAAAATAAATTAATTTATTTTACTATCCAAATGTAACATTTCTCGTTCTATTTTGCAACAGCACAGTTGTGCTGATAGCTGAAATAATTTTTCTCTTTCAGTATTTTTACTTCATTGCGACAATTTTTTCAAATCAGTTTGTTGTAACTAATATCAGTCAAAGCTATGTATTTGTCGCTGCTCGTTTAGCAACGAAGCTACAAGTCCACTATTTAATTGACTCAGAAGAGCAACTAACAATTTTGATTTTGATGCTCATTGAAGTAAATTACCATAAAAGGCTTAGGTAGTACAGTTCCACATTAGGTTTGGCCACTAAGCCAAAACTTGAAGCAACAACTGAACTTCCCTCATGCTGCTCAGACTCTGATAAACTGTTTCAACTAAAAGAGCTATTTTTAAATTAGTCATTGACGTATGCACTGGTGAAGGTGTGACGTTTACATAGCTACCCTGGAACATTTCCTTGAGCTGCTCCCTGACACTTATACTCACCAAACATAAAGCAAATAATGAGAAACATAAGAGTAAAGAAAAAGCAGAATAAGACCATTAATAACAATTTCCCCTCTCATCTCTCTATTATCCTCCGGAATTTTTGGTTTGGTCTATCTAGTAAATCTATAAAATTATAGTGGTCATACTATTATGGTGTGGGTCCTAATCATGGTCATAATGGTTGGGGGTGGGATTGAAGAGGGGTTGAGGTGGAATGGCCCTAGTTGATACCAGGTTTTTGGGTGCCAATGCCTGTGTTGGTCACTAATTGGCAGAGTACCTATAGCCCATCTTTAGACCATAGCAACTTCAGTATCTGATGAGTCATGACACTTGATGCAACTTGACGGCTTTGAACACAGAGATATATATCATGCTTAGCCTAGGCATTCCCCTGTAGTGGGAGGGATGAGATTTTAACCATAATTCTGTCCAGTCTTGCAAGATTTCCCGTCTGATTTGTGTTTTCAAATAGTTAATCGATAACAACTTATCCGTGGGTCTGACTTTTTCATGACATCCCAACTGACTCCCCCATCGGTGACTGTGAAACTGTTGCCAGGATTTTTTAAGAGATACCGCAATTGCTAGGAGCTCCCCATCCCATAGTAATAGTTCTGACCCAAGTGAACCATAGTAGGTAAAAATTTCATGACCATTTTGATATGCAGCACATCCAAATCTTTTTGCCAATATGATCATTGGTCTGTTGAATAAAAAAAACTTGAAGGTATAAAAACTGTTTTGCACCGGGTGTTTTGGAGATTGACGGAATTAGCAAACTTACTAATATATGAAGAAGATGCAGAAAACTCGTAAATATAGCGAGAGAGTTAATAGGGTTATCAACAAAAACCCTATTGACAAAAAACCCTATTTTTCGAACCTCGGAAGAATTAGAGACTAGGTGGTTTTTGAAATATTATGTAACGACACGGCCAGCCTTCTTGAGTTCTATACACTCTTACTTTTGTTCTGATTTTGATCTTCGCCTCCTATATTTGTGCTGCAAGTTTATACTCTCTCATTTCTATTTTAACTCTTGTACTTTTCTTGGAATATTTGTTCTGTTTTCATGTCTTCTTCTGCTTATTTTTCTTCATGATAGGAGGGTACACATTCTAT
>JAJLXV010000143.1:0-38876 GCA_030571435.1 Myxozyma mucilagina | reverse complement strand
CTATAGAGCGTACGCCCGTTAGTACGAAGTACGCGACAGAATAAAACAAACTAGAAAGACAAAGAAGAAAAAGAAAAAGAGCAAAACGAAAACGAGCCGCGAGAACAAAACTCTGGCGGCGAGATTTAAACTTTTTAGAAAATAACAAAAGTGTCGTACATTCAACGCGTGATATTTTCTAAAATTGTAATATGCAGCCATATACTTATTCTGTCAGTTCAGGCAATGTTTTTAGTATGCAAGATGTATAATAAGATGAGTTACAGAGCTGACAGCGAGACTTTTTTGTGGATTTACCCGCCAGAGACTAAATGACTGGCCACAAAGCCAACTTACTCTACCAAAAAAGCACAGAACACATTCAAATCACCAAAAGATAAATTTTCAGTACGCATAAATATAGTACTTCAGCGATTTTTTCTAGAAAATTGCTGGTGTTGACAAAATGATTCATCTTTTACTGCGAGATCACGGAGAAACCTCATTTGGTAAATATTGTGCATAAAAAAGTAACCGGCTCACCAGTAGACTTAAATTCAGCACAATTAGTTTTTTTGATGCATGGATTGTTTATTGAATTAAATTATGTCATGTAGAAGCTTGATGTGGGTGTGAGAGCTTCTTACCTGTTGCTGCCCAACATTTGAGCCATGGCAGTCATGAACAGCTATCAATATACAAATAATTGGCTTCCAAACAAAGAACATTATAAATGTTGATGTATTTTATTATAACAGCTATTTATCTTATGTTTTTTACTGCAATTAAGTAGTTGTTGATGGGTACATAGACATTTGCATGTAAATTCAGACTTTTCAATGATCCAATTTTCAATACTTTAGACGGGCTTGAAGCATCATAAGGGTTAAAATGCGGAGAAAAACATAAAAGATAGTATGCCGAATATCTGCTCTTACCATAATCTAACTTTTGTTAAATAAAAAAGTAATATACAAGGCAGGTGGAGGTTTGAATCTACGAAGAAAGGGGATTTATCAGCCGGGGCAAAGACATTCTAAAGGCAATGTAGTGTCTACAGACCAGCAAAAAACTATTGATTGATGTGCCCAATTGATACAAATTAGCTTACACTTTCAATCTCTGGTAATTAGTATTCAACTGAATGTGTTGCTGTAAGAAAAAATAGATTATGTGGTTGCTATTTAAGGAAATCCGCCGCTGACTGATATCAGCCGCTGACTGATAAAGTACGTTATAGGTTTCTTTAATTTGCAGGCCAAGGCTCCTAGGGTCTAGGCTATATCGTCGAGAGTAACTGTGAAGTAGACCAAAACTTGGTTTTGTGCAGGTAGGTTTTTTGCAGGTAGCAATTCAATCTTGAAAGCAAAGTTTACCACTGAAGTGGATTTCCTGCTCGTTTCTATTGTTTACATGAATCCCCTAATATAACCAGCTGTACTGAGGCATCTAATTAGTTCCAAAAATTAATAAAGGTATCTTCTATTCGATTAGATTCGCGATTATCTACTTTATAGCGCTGTAAAATAGGCCCTGCCCATGAACGCAAGATACAGCTGCAAAAGATGTTGACATCGACCTGGTAGTTTTTATTTAATCCATCTGTATCAAGGGCTTTTTAGAAAAGAACTCTTGCTAAAGAAAGACCTTTTTTAAATTTTGTTTCTCACTTAGAAAACTCTCCACAGATTATCGATACACGATATGAGGCGCTCACAGTAATATTTTCCAATATCCCTCAGCAAAAGAAAAATATAATTCGGAAATATCAGAATACAAGCTATAATTCAAGTTCAAAACACAATTGGTCACAAATTGTCACAATCGGAAAAGCTGAAAAGCAATAGTCTAGAGAATTAATCGCTTCCACTACTGTTATACTAGAGAGGTATCTAATGCACAAAATAGTATTGCAAACTTAAAACAAAGCAGCTGTGGCATAGAACGGCAAAAACTTGCCAAGATATACTACAATAGTGATGTATACTCTTGCGACATACTGTATTCCATCACTTTTCGATCCACCGGCAAGAATTAATGACCAACTGTGTTTTGATACTTTTGCGGTTTTTTTGACTTCTGAAGTTCTGACAATTCTCAACTCCGACAAGAGACTCTTAACGCAAAATAGCCACTGATCAACTATCAACCAACATAATGCAACTGTAATGCAACTTCTGTAGCAACTGGTTGTCGAGCAGTGTTAAATTCATGTATTGTGCAACTGATCTTTAATTTGCAGTTCTTAGCAGATTTTGTTCAGCATAATTTTTATGAGATTCAGGGTTCACTTAAAGGCAGCGGTGCTTGCTATGTACTCTCAAATTCAGTTATTCTTTGTTCTTCTTTCATTCTCATGTGTGGGTGTGTCAAGGAATTAAAGACTAGCAGCGCTTTCTTTGACAGACACTTTCGTTTTGTGTTGCATCCTCAGTTACGGATTACCTTCTTGACTATCAACTAACAACTTGTTGTCAGGAACCAATCGTCTTATTATTGTATCTTCCTTATACCATAGTTACTCTCAATATAGTGTCAATTCGAGTCTCTTAAATTACTGTAGTGTGCTATCAAAAAAGGGTAATTCAGTGTTTTTGACTCATCGAAAGCGATACCGAGAATTAAACAAATCAGAAAAAAACTGAGTTAAATCGAGATTATGTATCCATTTTGTAATAGTCATCAAATGTAAATCGCATACGTAAACGCCACAGAATTTTACTGAGCGATTTTGTGTTTTGTCATCTAATGCCTTCTCTTCGACCATACAGTGGGGCATTACGTCTTTTTGTAATAGACAATGTCCACTCTTTGCGGAAGTAGAACAGAAATAGACCTTAACACCTTTTAGACGTCTCTCGCTCATCGGCCGCGCAATGAATCTCACCAAAAGAAACAAGCATTCTAAACTCTATAAAAATTAGGCGTACAGAGCTTAGAAAGTACCAGCTGACTTTGTTAGCATTGATGCTGTACGCGCTCAGCATTATGTAGATACGACAACCATCCAGCTCAAAAATGTAATTACAATTCTATTTCAAAATAAACCGAATCAAGCAGATTATAAATACCCAGTAAATATACTGTACGTACGTTTCTGTTGCCCGGAGGTTTTCGGCTCATGACGATAGCTATACGCATACCATGCGGCTTAGAAATAAAAAAGTCTAGTTTGACATTCGGTTAGTACGGACGACAAGCTAAGTTATTCGCTGTTCAAAGATACCTACTCTTCCGTGACTCAATTTTACGAGATCTAATTAAGGAACTACTAAAAAGGTCTTAATTGAACGTTTAGAATTCGCAAAGAATTTTGCATGAGTAGCATTGAGGACGATGGTATCCCCTGTCACAAATAAAGATAGTACGTCACGCGTATCGACTACCGACAATGCGACATCACCGTACAGCGACGATAAGCCCGGTATAACAGAAAAAACCAACCATGTGTTTCGAAATGATTCAATTGAATTGAATGGAAATAGCATTGAAGAGAAAGATGCTGATTTGGACAGTTTACTTGACGATGAAGATGATGAGGATGAAGACTTTGAGGAAGCTTTAGCGAGGGAAGAAGCAAGACAGGAAAGTGAAGAGTGGAAGGCAAACGAAGCAGAGAATAAGGATCTTGTACAAAACGACACGATTGCGGTTGAAAAGGTTCAAGAAGATGCTGTTGAGATAGAGACTTTGAAGGATCAAGAGCCGGAAAAGACTGAACTTGAGGAAAAGCCCGAGGAAAGTACGACAGCTGTGCCTTCGATTGATGATCAAAATAAGGAGGAATCGTCAATAAAGGAAGAAAAAGTCAAAGAAGAAGCCTCTAAAGAGAAGACTCCAAAAGAAGAGACTCCGGAAGAAGAGACTCTAAAAGAAGAGATTCTAAAAGAAGAGACTCCAAAAGAAGAGACTTCAAAAGAAGAGACTCCAAAAGAAGAGACTTCAAGAAAAGAAATTCCTAAAGAAGAAGAAGAAGCTCCTCCCGTGCCTCCCAAAGATTCAGAACCTACAACCAACAGCACACCCGACATCACCAAAACCGAAACCGAAGACGAACACGACCGCAACGTACGCATGCTAAGCAACGACCTCGACCGACTGACCTACAACGAAGCTGCCTCCGAAAGCGGTCCCTCGACAACGACGACCGTTAACGAGACCTCTACTACCGCATCATCCGCACAAACTCCTGAAGAACCTACAAAAGAAGCTAGTACGAGTAAATTCAAAAACCCGATAAATTTCTCAAATGTACATATGCCTTCTGTTCATTTACCTTCTGTGCATTTACCGTCGCGGTCGCCATTCGTCAAGCCATCTGTTGCGTCGCAGTGTTCAGTATGTAACTCTGAATGGGACGAGAAAATTATGTCGGAATTTGGAATCGAAGGACATAGATATTTACACAGTTTACTGGAAGCTAAAGAATTACTTATCAACAAGACTGAAATCGCGACATTAGACGATTGCAAAAATCGCTGGGAGGCTATTTACGATGGTTTCTTGAAACAATGGGTGTTTGATTTCTCGTCGCTCAAAAACTGGGGCGTTGCTTGGAAAGGCGAGTACCTTGACACTAAAGAAAATGCGGAATCACTGCATGGGAAATCTTTAGAGATTGTTAACAATGATCTATGTTGGTATCATGTGTATCGAAATATTAAAGTTGCACCAGGACGATATCAAATACAATGGCGGTTTAAGTACGACTGCGACACCTCCGAAAAAGGACCTCGTATCGATCAAAATTTCGTTTTCAAAACGTATTTATACGATAACGTTGAGGGAGCAGATAATAACGAGGGACATCCGTTAGAATGGAGTATCAAAACACCGAAAACACTGCTATCGTCGGTGAATTTACCGGATTTGAATGGAGTGTTGGATGATAAACCGGGATTTCATACGGTTGCGTTTGCGGAGGTTGAGGTTCCGGCTAGTTCGGTACAAGGAGCTGAATGGCGGACACTTTTGGTTGAAGTTCGAGAGACTGATTTTTTATTTCAAAAGACTATTTTTGTGAGTTGATAAGAGGTAATAGTGATTAAAGCTAACAATTGGATTTTTAGGCCCTTGATGAATTGAAATTAGTACGAGTGAAAACAGAATCAAATCACCCTTTCCCGCTTCCAATTCTTACCCCGACACCCATACCACCAACCGAAACTTCCACACCAGCACCAACACCGCAAGCACAACAACGATGGAAACCAAACAAATGGATAAAAACCATCGCCAGCAGTGTTGCGTTTAAAAAGAGTTATAAGGATACCCCGGAATACAAAGAACGTAGTCTTGAAGTAGCAAGGTTTTTACAAGGATTGGTTAATGAGTTTGAGGGGAGTGCGGAGAATGTTGAGTATCTTTAGAGGAGGGGTGGGTTGTGGAGTTCTTTGTGTTTATATACTTTTGGCACTTTGAATATATTTTGGATAGATGAAAATATTATGGACTTACTTCAATAATGGGAAACACGTATAGCTAATCTTTATACTCTTTTTTTTTTTTTGAAACTAATATCTACTAAATACAAAGCAAAAAACAGATAAATCAAAGGTTAAGAAAAATGCAAAGTAAAACGATCAATTACAAACTCATTCTGCACTTTCTTTTTATATCTCACAAGCATTAGTTAGCTTACTTTCAATCAGTTTTCTTTTCTCTTCATACCGTGTTATGTTTAGTAAGGATTCTTTCAATTTCTGAAAACAATATCTGCAAATACGTGGGTTTGATTCATTTTTGGTGTCGCATGGAACTTGAGTTGCATACGAAACGTTTGCTAAATATGATTTTTTGTTGTCTCTATTGCTAGTTTTGGTAAGTTTATCCAGTAATGATGATACTATATTCATATAAAACCCATCTGAAAACGCTTATCTAAATTAAGAAAAAGTCACCAAGATGCAGAAAACGCACAATTCTAGAAAAAAGGGGGATTATGAAATAGCGTCTGAAGTCATCAAGAAGAAATAATATTTCAACCCTCTTTGTCACATCATGGCTTGCATTTATCGTGGAAGTTGTGTTATGTTTTTGCTGCTCTTTGTAGAGATCAGAGGTCAGTGAGACATAAGTTTATATAAGAAGAAGGGATTATTTGACGGTAGCTAGTGTTTTGGCGTATTAAAGAAAAGAAAAGAAAAGAAAAGAAAGTGAATGTGTAGATGTAAACTAGAAATTTCATTAAACGTGATATTGCAAGAATAAACTTGAATATACGAGAGAATCTTGTGTTTGCTTTTTCGTAAACAGGAATAATATCTGAGTTTTTCTTGGACGCTGTACAATAATTGATTGTATATGAAACGTTTGGTAGATATGATATTCTTGTATTTATTGCTAGTCTATCAAAAATAAGTAATGAAGATTGAATTTGATACCTTCTTCATATAAAATCCATTCAAGAACAGTTGCCTGAACTGGAAACGTCATTAAGACGCAGAACAGGCTTATTTATGAATAAAAAGGGATCATGAAGTCGTTGATGGAGGTATTTAGACCTCACCTCTTTGTCAAACTATGGTCATTTTGAAGTATCGCATTTTTCGATTGCTAGTTGTATAAAGCAGAAGATAGTTCAAACATAAGTCTATGAAACAAAACGAATTTTTGAAAAGAGTGACTTGACAGTAGCTAGTATTTGAAGCATTAAACAAAGACAGAAAAAAGTACAAAAGTACATAGTAAGTAGTATAACTTTGTAATGATATTGACAAAAACTTCGAGTCCAAAAAATAATCCTGCGTTTACGTTTTCGTGAATGAAAGGTATCAATTAAATTATTCAAATCCGTATAAGCTGCAGATAATGCAATAAAAACTGATAATAATTTAAAAGTGAGATCTTTCTAAAAATTGAGGAGCAAGTAGTTAAACATAACAATAAAGTACTAAATACGTCAAAAAAGAAGTAACAAACTGCGGCCATTAATTAAGTTCAGCATAAACTTGATTAATTAGACAGAAAAAAAAGCTATTTTGAAGTTGATAAGTGAGACGTATAAAAACAAAATGAACAGATCGACGATAAACGCAAGACCATATTAGTTAACTCGTGAAAAGAAACATGCAACTTTACAATGATAAAAGAACAAAGTAAAGTAAAGCAAGTTTGTTTAGAAAGAAGACAAAAAAAAAGACCCCACAAATCCGCTAACGGATAACGGTTATTCGTACACGAAATTTGCGGGCTTATCAGTAGGAGAAAGAGAGAGAGAGGGGGGCTTACGAGGAATTTGTAATTGCCCCGAAATTCGAATTGAGTTTCGCTAATATAAACGGCAGGGGCCTGCATCTTGAAGTTGATAACCAGCACCGCACTTACAAGAGCAAGAAGAACAAGACAAGACTAAGAAGAAGAAATGCCAGATCTTACGCTGTACACTTGCGGAGCACCTAATGGCTTGAAAATTACGACAGCGCTCGAGTACTTAGGTCTCGAATACAAAGTCGTCGCTATCGACCTAGGCAAACTTGAGCAGAAAGAGCCATGGTTTCTCGCAATCAACCCCAACGGACGTATTCCCGCACTGGTTGACAACACCTCCGGCACGCCGATAAACTTGATGGAATCCGGTGCGATTCTGCAATACCTCGTTGACAAATATGATCCAGAGTATAAATTGAGCTACGAGCACGGGTCACGGGAGTACTACGAGACGCTGGAGTGGTTATTCTGGCAAGTAGGCGGCCTAGGCCCGATGCAAGGCCAATGTCTTCATTTCCTGCGCTACTGCGTGTCGAAGAACGAGGAAGTTATCGGCTACGGCGTGAACCGGTACCAAAACGAGACGCGGCGGTTGTACAGTGTTTTAGAGAGCCGCTTAGCGAAGCAGAAAAAGGAGAAAAACAGCGCGTATTTGGTCGGAGATCACCTGTCGATTGCGGACTTGGCTTGTCTCGGATGGGTGCTCTTTGACACTTACGCCGGCATCGCGTCGGAAGAGTTTCCGCTGTTGAAGCAGTGGCAGGACGCCATCGTCGAGCTCGAGCCGATCAAGAAGGGTCTCAACACACCCTCGCTGTTCATGATTAAAGAAGTCGCAAAGAGCCCCGAAATGACGAAAATGGCGGCAGACGCGGGCGCGGCGTGGATCAAAGTCCAGTTCGAGGAGCAGGAAAAGCTCGGAAGGAAGACTGCTTAGAGGTTAGGGTTGTCATTATTAGAAAATACATTTACTTTAAACTTGTAACTGTAATTCCACTACTTTCGTAAGCTTTAAGATGCTGTCGATATTCAGACCACGGCTGCAGACGCTGCTGAGTCCGTTCAAACTACTCGAAAAGAGCGTGTTTGTCGCGCAATTGCAGACTCGAGGCGTCAAAACCAAAGGATACAAAATCAAGACGCACACCGGCGCTGCTTCCCGCTGGCACAAGACAAAGTCCGGCAAGTTCAAGCATGTAAGTCTTTATATATATATACTTGCATCTAGTTATGAGTGGCATTGGTACTGACGATAGCAGGGCCCTGTTGGACGGAACCACGGAAATACCGGGTGGCCGCGGTTGGTGATGGATAGAGCGCATCGCGGTGGACTTGCTCAAGGACCTGGCGAGGGAAACCATCTCAAACGTCTTGGTCGTTTAATGCCTTATTCCAAGTAACTTTCTTATGTAAATATTACATCAATTAATCTCTGTATAAGACGTGTCTACAATGTCTACAATGTCTACAATGTCTACAATGTAATCTAATGCAGCTTATTGCACACTTTATAATTTAACTGTATTGATTAATCCCGCTTCAACGGAAAGTACTCCACCTTAACGCCCTCCTTCGTCACAATCTTAATCTCCAAGCAATCACCCACATGAATATGTCTCTCCGTCGCGCTCGAAAACGCATCTCTAACAAGTTTCAACGTCTCCTCCAACGGCAAATCCGTCGCAACTCGAGGCAATCCCGTAGCCGGATCAGTCTGGTTCTTCAGGTTAACCTGGTTATCAAGAAACGGCATAATTAAACTAGCTGCTGAGCCTCCCGCGCGACATTGTTCTCGCTCGTACGATCCAACGGGATCAAATGAGTACACAGCTCCACGTCCGTTCTCGTCCAGCCCCGCGATGATGGTGTAGACGTAATACGGAAACAGTCGCTTCCCGTACAGCATACTCTGCACCAATCTCGCACACGCAGCCACGCTCAGCGGTTTATTATGATTATACTCATACCACTCCACCCTCTGCGCCAACCTCTTCACCAGCGCATCTCCATCCGCAGAGAACCCATTCGCAGATACTACTGTTGCGTTTCTACCGGGGAGCGTGTGGATCCGGGGTTCAAAGCGTGAGTTGATCGCGTAGCCGGAAATATGCCGCGTGTCGCCGGCGAGAACCGCGTAGTCGGCGCCCGCGATGGCGAGAATTGTCCCGCCGTTGTCGGAGTACGGGTTGAAGCGGTGCTCGATTGGCACGTTCGTGCTTTGTGTCTCGTTCGCACTCTCAAAAAAGGGTTCTGCGAACATTTCGATGATGTTAGTGGTCGTGGTGGTGGTGGTGGATCGAGTGTTGGTGATGACGAGCTGCGTAGAGTCTGACGAAGGCTGAGGAAGTTGGGACAGCCGCACCTTTCCTCTTCATTGTCCTTACGACATATTCTGTATCTGATACTACCACATTATTGCTTTTTACTTTTTGCTTCTTGCATTGACGTTTATCTTTTTCTTTAATATATTTTGGCATTCTTTTTAGCAATTAAACTAATTTCTTACAAACAATAAACATTTATTAGATATATCTCACGACATCGTTATTTAACGCAAAACTTCATTAAGAAATATTAAGTTCTTGCGCCCGGTTTCTTTTTGATGGAAAAGTTATTCAAACTAAAAAAAGCATCTAGGAACTAAATAGTATTTATTTTTATGGAATGAGATAGCAAACTACCAGTTTGGCAGAAGAAGGGGTTTTCAATGACATACTCTGAGTCAATCAACTCTAAGAAATGCGATAAAATCAATTGAGATTAGCAAAATATGATTTTTTATTGGGAAGCTGTTTAAAAATTGGATGTTATGAAGTTAACGCATTGATAATGAATTTGGACTGGCATAATAAGATGCGTTGTCTACGACATTGTTTATCAGGCACTAGTTTCCAATTCAAACACAAATGAATTGAGTCAATGAATGATGTAACGATATATTCAATCCTTGGTTGAAAAGCAAAAACTGTTTTTTGCAGTTACTACGACATCGCGGTTACTGTATCAACTATATCAACCATGCTTCAATTTCACACTTCTTCATGAATATTATCATAAGCATAATACAAAATTATCTTTAGTTCAAAAGCGCTTTTTGCATTCTCCTCAGATTAATTCGACGTGCCTTCCATGTTCCAAACAAGATTAGGAGATGAAATGATGAATTGAATACGCAAGTTTATTTTTGAGGGTGATCTTTGGTATATTTATTTTCCTAAAACGAAGCGAATAGTTGAAAGGCGCATACGACTGACTGCAACGATCAGATTAGGTACAAAGTAAAGAAATACAAAACACTTTATCATTCTTAGTACAATGAACCTCGTCATTTCATACGTCCAAATCTCACCTAAATCTTTATCTTTTTTTTCACCATCGCTTTAGTCACTTTGCTCTTCCGTTTGCCGTTTACGATGTTTATTGTGTTTTTGAACATTTTCAAAACAGTTCTCATGTTCTACAACTACTAGCTATGGTCACGAGATGAGATATCTTCCCCGTAGCGTTAGGAGTAGTTTTTACTCCTGTATGTGTGTTTTTTCTCCTAACCGCAAAACATCATATTCTCTCCTTCGTTTAAGTACAAGTGTTGCTATAGTGAACAACATCTCGGAAGATAGCACATGTGTAAAGCAACATCTGTACTATAGAAACAAAAAGTATCGATACATAGCATTACAACAAACCAACTCAACAAACGACACTTGCTGGTATTACAAGATTTCATTGTGCTGATGGAATGCTAGGCATTGTGCACCTTGTTTTGATGATGGACGGATAGGGGATTGTAGGAACACTCTTTGCACCTTCTCGCTTTTGTCAAAAGTACTGCAGTAGAATTGGAGGGTAGAATACATTAAGAGGCAGCACTCTCGCAAAGGACATGCGCTCTGGCTTTGCTTGAAGTTGATGCGAAGATAGGGATATCATTATCACTGCGCAGAGTTTTCGGGTACTATTTCATCCTTGCACTTATACATTTCCAGTCAGCTACAATGTTAATCAGATGTAAATCTTCTATGCTGATTAGTAAAAATTCATGAAAAATTCTACCTTTTTCTCCATCTGTCGACGAAATCAATGAGTGACTCACGGCACTTATTTTTGCTTTTCAAGCACGACTTTATTTTTCTTTCCGCTTCTGTTTGATTTAAGAATTTCTTGGGCTTTTGCTTCTTTTTTTGTGTTTTCTGTCTACATTGCTGTACCGAATAATCTCTAAAAAATTGATTCAGCTTGATGAATGAGTTGAATTGACTATCTCTGTTGCTTGCTCTTTGCGTTTCATTGCTTTATAGATAAGGTAAACGAGTTTTGACTACCTACTTCACTGTACTGTTTAAAACTATCTGTATCTGTATGTGAGCCTTTTCTTGTTTTATTACATTCTCCTTACTTATCATTTGTAGAATTGATTCTCTCTTTTTAACGGCAGCTACGGCACGTAAGATTTCTAGACCTACGTTGACGAACGCTGAAATCATACCATGCAGATGTTCGAAAATGGAAAATAGACTGATTTGTTCAGTCTGACTGAACAAAGATTGACTGTAGATTTTATTGTTTGGAATAATTGATATACATGCATCGGCGCACTCGGCAAGTGTACTTTGTATAACAGTTTGACTTAATACACAGTGCAACTATATACCCAGAAGACTGGAAACTGGATTATCGAGGTACTGTAAAAACAATTCAAAGTCCAAATTCTTAAATTATCGTATCAATACAATTACAAAAGGAAGACAACTTCAATCCATCGCTCTTTTCGAAGGATTTCTATATTTCAAGAACTTTTTTGATCATAAGAAATCTCCAGAAAGTTATTTGCATATGTGTTCGTCATTTCTATTCTCAGACATCCTTAACTCAAGTCAGGAGCTTTTGTAGCTCTGATTCTGTTGCCAAATCTGGAAAAACAAAATGCAGTCTCAGTTAACAAGTCGCCTCTAGATTAATAACAGTACTTAGCCTCTGCAGCTACTACTATGAAAAAAAGCATATGAGAAAAACAAAATGAACAGATAATTGAATATTTGATAGAGTTGTATCTTAAAAAAAGAAGAAAAAAATAAACAGTGTCTAACACCGAACAATCTACTTCATCATTAAAGCTGTGAATTGACTAGAAAGTCATTTCTATTAATTTATCAACTGTGGACATCAAACAGTTCATGAGTTTCTAGTGTCCCATCAATAACTATCTGCTGTAAAAAGTTCACAACGTAAGCAATCGCTCGAGGACTTGTCGAATCTATTAACAAATAACAAACCAGCTCGCTTCTTCAGCATCAACTCAGCATGAATTTGAGCACAGGAATAAGCCCAAATTAGATTAGCTCTAGTTACTCAATCAATCAATTAAATTTGATTTAACGCCTACGCATGGGAGCCCACAGCAGAAGACATAATTGCGTCTTTAACTCAATATACGAGCAAGCAACATGCAACGACAGCTGCCTTTAGCGCAATACGTTCGGAAAGCATCAATAATGCAAATTGACCGCAACATGATCAAATATATACCAATATTCCATTGTGAACGTATCATATACTCAACAATATAACATCTACAAAACCTCAACGTATAAAGCAATCAACATCTACACACCAAACGCCTACCAAATCAGACCATCACAAGCACCACTCACGCATCCTCCTCTTTATCCTCCTCTAATGACAATCCAGCTAAATATAGTCCCAATCGCTGATACACTTCCTCAGCTGCTTTGCACGCATCTTCCCAGATTCCTTCTCTGGCTTTACCTTCCTCTTTTTGCTCCTCTTCTTTCTCGGGCTTGGGGCGAAGAAGATTAACAGTAATGATAGTACGTTCTTCAGCGCGCTGCTCTGCACGTTCCATACTCTCACGCTCTTGCTGTGCTCGCAAAGCCTCTTTCTCAAGCTCTGCAAGTGATTCAGGAATGATTGTGTTAAACACCTGCATGTTGCTGAAGAATGACTCGCTGCTTACATTCTGGTAATCAGCGTCGAGTGAGTTGGATAAAGCATATGCCAAAGGCCAATCTATACTATTCGGATTTGTGTCCTTGCGCGAGTTGTATGTAGGCAACAAAGTAGCAATTCTTGGTGTAATCTGCGCCGGTATTGTCTCCGTTTGAGCAACTTCAGGTTCTAAGGGCGGAAAAAGCGCCATAGAAGGGCGCGAGGACATCTCAAACTGCGGATCTTCAAGTAAATCGTTTGAAATTTCAGGTTGATGAACTGATGACAATATCATCTCCGGTGTCAGCACCTCCTCCGATGGACTCGGAGATAAATAAGATGTATTTGTCATTGGCGATAATGTGAGTCCACGTAGAGCCTCAGTAAGACGTTTGTTCTCTTCAGCCAATCTCGCATTCTCAGCTTTCAAAGATTCAGACTCGCTGGACTTCTGCTCAACAAGTTGTTCCAAGTGAGTAATATACTCCTTTCTTCGTAGGCGGAAGTGGCGAGCAGAGACCTTGTTTCGTAATTGACGTCGTTCCTTAGAAGACAACTTCTTGCCTTCCTCTGAAGCAAGTAACTTCTCGTCCTCGTCTGAAGGAATGTCCTTTATTGAGCGCTTTGCTGGCGCTTTCGAAGTCTTGGATGACTCGTCATCCGATTCCGAATCCACAGTCGAGGTAACAGAGCTTCGTGTGGTGCCGTTTGTCTGAATACTGAAGTCATTAAGAAATGAACTGCCACCGACAAGAAATTCGTCAAACAGAAATTCGTTATTCATTGTGGGTGTGAGGATAAACGGAATAATTCGCCTCAAGAGCCGGATGAAGGTTATATGACGCTGGCTTTAGGGACGCGCGTCCTTTTGGCACGCTAATCCGAATACGGTCTAGTTTCTGAAAACCCTAGCCTCGAGTAATTTGGCCGCGTGTATAGTCCTCCGCGCCGGACGGCATCGCGATAAAAATAGCACCTGACTGACGTGGCAATTGCGTTTCTCAGTGCAGACTTATGCAGGGCGCGACGTAGCAAGAGTCTGAGATGCAAAAGGACTGGGAAACAGCTGTTGCGAATATGCCGAGGGCGGAGCATGTGGAAAGGGCATCCGGAGCGCGTGCGGGAGTGAATGTAGCGGTGGGTGTATGGAAAGCATGCTGTGATCTGATGTTACGGGTGGAAATGGAGGACCTGACTGAGTATGGGAAAGGGGGTGAGCCAAGGTCGGCGCCAGGGCCAGATTGGGAGGAGGGTCGTACGGGGTCGGCGCAAGAGTGACGTGACCCTCGGAGTGACCGAAAAGGACTTCGCGCAATTGTCGGTTGTGCGCCTTCGCCGCGCCAAGCAGCTCCCAAAGCGAAGCCAGAGACACGTCTTGAAGATCACCGCTCTTCCGGTTGAGGAGATTGATGCTCGCGCTGCATTCCGCAAATAATTCTTGCCAAACCTGCATCTTGCGCGTGCTGTGATCGGGCCAATCGGCCGAATGCCGAGTCTGCTCCCGCATCAGCTCCGCAATCTCGCTGGGCCTGATTTGCAACGTATGAAAAATCTCCGGCAAAGAACCGTATCCGCTGCTGCTTTGCTCAAACGCTGCGATTTCAGCCGCAGAGAACTTCGCTAACTCAATAAAAGTCTCGGAGGTGTATAACTGGGCAACGCGCAACGTGAGCCATTCGCGCCGGCCTGCCGCGTCCTTCTTGATGAGACAGTCGAGTGGTGATGGTGCCGTATGTCCATTGTGCTTCCATCTGTATCTGATTTCCACCTGATTGGCGTCGGTGTACTGACGCGCAATGATTTTTGCCTGGCAGCCAACCTTGATTGTTTCTTTGCCTTTCCGTCGCTTCTCAGGCGGAACGTGTGGATTGTGTTGTGCAGTGTAAGTTTTCGCGTGATTGCAGAGGTAGACGTATTTCAAGTCGAGCGATCCGGCCTGTATTCTTTTCTATTCCATCGCGTCAGTCTACCACTCACCTTCCGTGCCTTCCCCTACCACTCACATTCTCCTTGCGGTAGTCTGCCCGCTTGTGCGTGTTCCATTTCATGTACATTTTCTGCTCTTTCAGCCATAGCGTAAACGCCTCCTCTGTGGGCCGATATATCACAACTTCATCTTCGCCGTTCGTCGTGCTTTCGTCGTAGACCGGAAGCAACAGCGTTCCGATTCGCTGTAACGTCTTACCCAGATCCGCAGGACCTGCTGCCCCTGTATTCTGCGGAAGTGTGTCTGCTTTGCGTCCTGAAATGCTATTTATTATCGTCCGCGGCCTTCCTACTAAACCATCCTGCCTTTCCATGCCTGCCCAGATTAAGAAATATGTAAACACCAGCACCGGAACCCTTACGGTCGAATTTCGCCAGCAATCTGTCCTCCTGTGCGGTGCAAAAACAATATCTAGGTTTTCTGCAAATCACCGAGTCACATGATGCAAAAATGCGCCGCAGGAAAGTTTGTGGCAAGTACGTGATTTACTCTTACACATTTCACAAATGTCAACCTGGATAAATAATACTTTTTTGACTAGTGTAGTAAGATAAGTTATCGCAACTAGATGTTGGCATCACTAAATGGAGAACAGGAGTGAAGACATCCTAGAGCAGGCAAAATTATCTTTAATGCAGCAACAAATAAATGTTAACACCCACGATGATCTACGTTTAAATATATCGAACCTCTGTTGGTTACTCTTAGTGTGAAAGCAGGATCAGTAGCAATTAGTCGTCTTTGTGAGTTATGAGAGAGTAGGATATTCAGATTATACCCGAGAAATCAAAAGTTCTAGAATTCTATAAATTTAAAATGTCATATTTAATCCATTAAATGCAAACAGGCAGTGTAAAATACACAAAACTAATTCCAAAGGCATATACACCATTCCAAAGCAGAAACACAAATATCTACAGATAAACTTAGACCTTCTCCTTAATCACATCTTGGTAAGATGGGATACCAGAGTCAACCTCAACTCCCTCAATGACGTCAGTGCTATTAACCGAGACATCGTAAACACCCTTCTCTTGTTTAGAGATTTCATCGTCGGCAACAGTCTTGAATTGAACGGCTTCTTCGGCGTCAACAGCCAAACCATATTTATTGATAACACGACCCTTCATACGGACTTCACGCTTCCACATAAACAACATGAACAGAACACCCAAAATTTCCAAGATCAACAAACCGGAAATAATCTGGTAACCCTTACCGGTTTTGTACTGAGGAGCGTGCTCGGTAGGGAAAATAACATTAGGAAGCCAAGCATTGATGGCGTAAGACAAGGTAGATCCGACAGCAGGAAGCATACCACGTAATTCCGCGTCATCCTGGAATACTTCGGCTGACCACGAGAGCATCATACCCCAAGAAGAGTAACCGATATCGGGGCAGAAGAATGCAAAGAACTTCAGACCGTACGGAATGTACCAAAGCGCAAGAAGGAAATTTCCCAACAAACACCAAGAAGCAGCATGAAGGATAAACGCCCATCTGTATCCAATACGGTCAGAAATATTAGCAGAAATAAATCCCACAACTAGCGAAATCGCATATCCACCAGTGGGAATGAGATTGACTTGCTGAACGGTGAACTGCGGTAAAGTATCGAGCCAAAGAGTGAAATAACCAGTGGTATCGTTAACGTTGAACAAAGTCCAGGGAAAAAGGAATGCATATGGACGCCATGTAGAAAACATCTGTCTCAGGCGAGTCAATGTAAGTTTCTTTGGAGCCTTACGACCCACTAGCTCCATTCTAACGTAAGAATACTCTCGCTCAGTCTCGGAGAGATACAAAGAGTGATTGTTCTTAGGGAAATCAGGAATAGAATAGTATCCCAACCAAGCGATAGGGAACGAAATAATTCCATCGATGATGAAAAGCCATTGCCATCCTTTAAATCCAGCAAGACCGTTCATTGACGTGTAAACACCAGCCTGAATGTAACCAGAGAACATAGAAGCAACAGCCCAGGCAACATCATAAAGCTCCATACGCTTTGCTAATTCCGAAGGCCTGTACCAAGAACCAAGAACGAGAGCAAGTCCAGGATAAGCAACAGACTCAAAAATACCAATCATAAATCTGATACCATAAATCTAAATTAATTAGCAGACCTTCAAGTAAGAAAGTCTAAGAAACATACAGGACGAGCACTATTACAGCCAGCAATAGCCATAACAAGACCAGACCAAATAAACTCGCAAGTAGGAATCCAAACAGAAGGGCGAACACGATTGAGGATAAACTGAGCAGGAACACATCCAATAAGGTAGCCACAGTTGAAGAATGTAGTGAACAAATTACGTTCGTTGCCGTACAATGAAAGATCTTCCTTCATACCAGAAACGAAAGCATTACCAATGTTAGAGTTATCGAGGGTTTTGATGAAGAATGATAAGAAAGCGTATAGCAAGATATTGGCATCAAGCTTTTGCATGAAACGTCTCTGCTTGGGAGGAAGTCTGAAAGTATCCCAGACTTGACCAACAGTTCTTTGAAGAAGATTGGGTTGATAAGATCCATCTTCATCGTCCATAAGATCCGCAAAGCGAGCCTTAATCTCTTCCATATCCCAAGTGGAAGGGTCTCGACCTCGAAAATCTTCTGGGCCAGTGACGGTGACATTAGGCTGCACCCAGTAGATGAGTTTTGACCACTTCTCCTTAAGACCCATTGTGACTAAAAGGTGTAATGAACACTGGATGCAGTTGAAGTTGCTAGCAGCTGGGAGCTACATGGCTTTTATAGAGACCAATGTGTCCTTCCTGTTATCGTGTCGACGTATATCAAATTGGACATAGCCGTTGACACGAGCCAACTGATAGCAGGCTTTGGCTTTCGCACGATAAAGCATGTTACAGAGGCCCGCGCGTGCGCTCGCACTTCTCCATCAAGCACTAGCCGCCGTAATCTCGCGCAGCATCAAAAATTAAGACGAGCTGAAATTAAGCTTCTTTATCATCAAACCTTAAATGTTTAAGCCTGACCGCCGTTTAGCCGGAAGACTCGGCGGGCGGTGGCGCGACTAGAGGATGACTCGCAACAATAGCTATAATCATTTTCTTTGTATTATAAAGAGTCTTATGAGTCTTGTGTGGAGAGAATCATATTTCAAAAACTTATTGTTTGAACAACCACGCGTGGGACCGCGTTGAAAGGTGAGTGAGAAGATTTCGGCTGTTTTGAAAAATACCCGCAACTCGAGCATATCTTTCGCATGACCATCTCAAACTTGCGACCAATGCGGTGCTCAGGCTTTGCTATCATAAATGAACTTACTCACTGGTCTGAAACCCAAGTAACATTGACCACTTTTTGTAACCAGCCTAAAAAGAAGTACTATTGCGCGACACTCGATTTTTACTTACGTGAATGAATCGACGCAAATTACATCAATGATGTGACATCAATACAGCTGGCAGACAAACTCAGGTATTAATGAAGCGACTGACAAATGCCAATTTTTGGGCGCAAGTCAAGATTTTTCTGGGCATTATGGTGAAGACAGCCAAGCTTGACTTGAGTCTGTTTTCCCTGGCCAGATTTCTTATCTCAAAAATAGGGCTTTGTAACTTTCTCACAATGACGTAGACTCAAAGCCCAGTAATTTAAAAAAATTTATTTCAAAATAAATTCCTCCATTTCCAGCGTTTGGCAAAATAAACTGCAAGAAACCTTAATATTCACTAGCCGAACTTTATTCTGAGGCTCAGTCACGGAGGCAGAGGAACAGTTTAAAAGCAGATTTGTCGAGCCGGGTAACAGTTCAAACGAAATAAACTGTTCACCCTAATCCTGAAAAAGGGACAATGATGCTCTGTCGCTCATAAATTTCCACATCTGAGGCGTGATCCGGATAATCATCTACAGCTGAGTCGAGTCTACCTCCATGCTAGCCTCTTCTGTTGCTTGATATGAGATCCCCACAGCAGTCGCACATATAATTGCACTCATCATGGGAACTATAGATTCACACTGGCCAAATTTATAATAACATTCTCACTTTCAACTATATGCGTTACTTAGCATCTAGCACTGCAGTTCTAACGCCGCAAGATATGGGGCTCTTCAACGGTTTTAGGTTTTCTTTACACCAAATAGACTCTCAAATGACCATTAGCGTCTTCACTTAAGCCACAAGGAAATAAATTCTTTTTGCATAAGTGACAGTTTTTGTGCACGAAACCCTACAATTTATTTGAAATAATCTCCCAGAGTGTTTAAATGAAATAAACCCGTTGTCAAACCCACCCTAAGCTTTTGCACACAAATAAGTCACGACCTAGCTGAGACTGCTACGATTATCAAAAATATGTGGCTTCTAATAATTGAAACTTGAAGTGGAGCCTGGTCACTGCCAAATAACAGGTGTTCTTAAATTTTATTAGAGTACGAATGATAAGCAAATACTGGTATCAAATTTACTGCAGTTACATTGCCGCTTGTACCGTCAACTTGCATTTATACAACTATCTTCTATTGCCAAACAGTATAGCTGTATAAACGCCGTTTATACAAAAAACACAAAAAATAGATTATTAAATAAAACCCAAAAACACGCCATACAATTATACAAAACTGAAAAAATTACCTTCTTTCAAGCTTCCAGAAAAACTAATTACTTGGAGAAAGTGGGGACTCGCCCATGTAATTTCCCTGTGGGTAGTATCGACAGACCACATATCCATCACTTTCTGCACAGCCAACTTCAGTTGTTGTCTTCCAAATAATTTGAGTGTAGTGTCCGTATTTAGAATAGTTCTCGTCTATACTAGGTTGTCCAAGTTGGTCATACAAAGCCTTTTCTGAAATAAACGATTCCACAGCATCGTTCAATTGTCCCGATGCAGTGCTAGATGACCAGTATAGATTCTCTCCTTGTCCGGCCACACCACTGTGTACGAAGAGATCATGCTCTGAAAGGTACTTGGCGTAACTTAAAGCATCAGCCGCCAGATCTGACGACCATGTCATATCTGGTACACCAACAGCTTGACGAGCGTTATTCTGAGTGTTTAGTGAGTTCTGTTCGTCTGTCGTCAACTGTGACAATGTAGCACTCAATGTTGCAGCTGCTGCCAACGTCGATGAAACAGAATCTGTAGATAAAGAAGTTATAGAGCTAACTACTGGAGCGGAAGTTGCTACTGCGGCCACTTGGACCGAAACAGGAGTCGAGACAAGTAAAGCTTCTTCATCTTCGACGGATACACTTGACATAGTTTCTACAGGCGCAGATAACGAAGACGATGCAAGAGTAAACACTGTTGCATTTGATGGTGCCAATGTTTCTGATTGAGCTGTGAATGTAGGCAAGTCTATGCTACTAGTGACGATGTCCGCCGAGAAAGTGCCATTAACGATGCTATTCGGAGTTGGAGTCACAACAGCAGCATTCACACTAGTAGTCGGAGCGATTGAAATTGACGAAGGAGCAGGTTTTGGCGAATTAGTCATTCCACTCCAGTTGGAAGGCATCGTTGATGTACTGAACAAAGTGGAAGTTCTTGTCAAGTAAATAGTACTGTAAATAGTTGAAGTTGTTCCATCAACAATAGTTGTTCCAGCTGAAACTGTTTCAGTCTCAGTAAGTGTAGTAGTCAACTCAGACGATGATGTGAGAGATCCTGCAGTCTTGACACCACCGGTCACAGTAATAGTTGAGGTTATGTATGAAGTGACAGGATCACAAACCGCTCGTCGATGCATTCGAGCATGGCGACTACCGCCAATATTGCCATACTCTGCATCAACGCCAAAATGGCTTGGAGCTACTGGAACAACTGGTGAAGGAGTAACAGTGTGAGATCTCAAAGTAATTGCTTTTCTGTTGAAGCTCTCTCGTGCAACATGAACACCAACACCTGCTCCGAAAATACCTCCGAGAAAGAATGATACAATGGAAAAGATAGTCAAATATCTCCAAGCTCGACGCAGATCATTAGATGAGTTATCACCATGATCTTGGGTTTGCTGGTCGTACTGCGACATGTCAGTACGGTGCTTAGAAGAGATTACCTCAATCTTACTTCTGAATCTTTTCCCTTGATATCAGACATTTATAAAACTTTAGAACAGATCAAATGAGCGTAATATAAAAGAATGACGATGTCTGTAGTGAATCGACAGTCCTTAGGCAGCGATAACTTCAGAGTCAATTACTTGTGTATGTCCAACACTAAATGGAAAAAACTGGATCACATTGCAAGGGGAGGGAAATGTGAAGATTCTATAATATTTCATTTTTGACGCTGAAAGCGCGCACGACGCGTCCAAAGGCATGTGAGCCGCACAGAGCGCCGCACTAAGACGTTTCGCGTTTTGAACGCGTCTCCTCAACAATGTATTCGGCTGATACCTTCCTTATCGCTTAAATCAGTGAAAACAAGTATCAAGTGCTACATGCAACAATTGAGGACTAGACGAATTTGAACTATGGTACTCATATGTGAGTCTCTACTGGAAGTAGAGATGCATTGCTGCTGTAAAGAGCAAAAGGGCTAAGACTTACAGTTTCAGCACGGTTGTAGATTACAATTTATTGTGCCCAATGAAAAGTCGTAAGCAGCTCGAAACTGAGAGCGGTCTCGTGAAATATTGTCTCAAAACGAACATGAGATTAATATGCCAGCGGTTTTCGAGAGACCCCTGGATTCAGGCACACATTCCACAAGTTGTCGCGTCGATGCGGCTTATGTTCTGGGGCTTCAAAGATCAGCATTCCGCCATTCGCTGCCAAAAGATATAGCTCAGTGCAAGGGCAATCAGTATACTCTAGCCATTCCTGGGTTTCTTTTGCATAAAAGAATTGCACCATAGAAAAGCTGTTCACTGACGGTGGAGGATAATGTTTTGCGTATCTGTAAAACAGTCCACTTTGCTGTCTCGTGCACCTGATCACTTGATGGTTTCTTCTTGAGATAATTTCTGCAACACGCCTGTTTTTTTACATTTTATTGTCGAAAGTAGTCATTATCATGTTTTTCGAATTAATGTTCCGTAGAGAAAATACAGTACACAGTACCAAAACACAAAATCACTCATGCCACTTAGAAATCATGTTTGACTTCTTTCTCGGTTACCACTGCTCCCTTTTTTTCAGTCTTCTCCTCATACGAAGGGGGTTCACTGCCCATCTCAATAGAATTCATTTCATCACCATCGCGTATCTGAACTCCATCATTATATTCTTCGGCATCGACTGCAAGGCCAAATTTATTAATGATTTTGCCTTTACGTCGAGCTTCTCTCTTAGCTTGCCACAGAAAGTGTAAAACTCCAAGTGCTTCCAAAACATTCAGACCAGTTGTAACTTGATAACCAATTGGGTAATGTGGAGCCTTCTGAGTCGGGAAAAGTAGGAGAGGTAACCAGGACTGAATAGCGGAGGCGAGAGTTGAGCCAATAGCAGGACTAAGTCCTCTGATCTCGGCATCATCTTGAAACACTTCTGCACCCCAAGATAGCATAAGACCCCATAAAGGATATCCCACATTTGGACAAAGAAAGGCGAAAAATTTAAGCCCATCCGGAATATTCCATATAGCCAGTAAGAGATTACCGAGAAAGCACACAAATACTGCGAACATGAGAAACGGCCATCGCGTACCTACTCTGTCTGACAGATTTGAGTAAAGGTATGCGGCAACTAAACCCAGAGCATAACCACCAGTCGGAATTAAGTTGATCTGTTGAACGCTATACTTTCCGCTGTCTTTCAACCACAGGTTAAAATAATTTCCTGTGTCACATACCGAAAACAAAATCCACGGCCATATGAATCCATATGGTCGCCAAGAGGACATTATTTTCAGCAATCGTTTTGCAGTCAGCTTTTTCGGAGGTTTACGGCCAACTTCTTCCATTCGAATGACACTGTACTCTTTTTCCAAAGGACTCAACCATCGAACGTTGCTGTTGATTGGAAAGTCTGCAACTGAGTAATAACCAAGAAGAGCAATAGGAAATCCAATTAGCCCGTCTATCACGAATAGCCAGCGCCATCCAGCTAGACCGGCCAACCCATTCATCGACGTATAAACACCAGCCTGAATATAACCGGAAAACATTGATGCAATTGCCCATGCTGAGTCGTACAGAGTCATTCGTTTAGCAAGCTCGTCTGGTCTATACCAAGAACCCAGTACTAGAGCAAATCCAGGATAAGCACACGATTCCAAAAATCCAAGCAAAAAGCGCATGGCATAAATTAAATTAGGACCCTGAGCCGCTGCCATTACAATCACTAACCCAGACCAAACAAATTCGCATGTTGGAATCCAGATTGATGGTCGAACTCGATTGAGGATGACTTGCGAAGGGACCTGACCTATAATTGATCCAATATTAAAGGTTGTTGTGAACAGATTACGCTCTTGACCGTAAAGCTGCAGATCTTCTTTCATTCCTGAAACAAATGCATTAGAGATATTGGAGTTGTCAAGTGTTTTGATGAAAAATGAGAGTAACGAGTAAATTCTGAGTATATAGTTAGTTACTTGTTTGTATAGCACTTTATTTACTGGGATTTAGCGTACAAGATGTTCAAATCAAGCTTCTGTACGTATTTCCGCTCTTTAGGCGACTTTGCAAAGGTATCCCAAAAATTACCCAAGAACTTCATCATAGGAGTAGGTGTAAAATCTTCATCGGTGTCAATTAAAGACTCAAATTTTACCTTCTTCTCCTCCGGAGTGAGTGCTCGAAGTTGCGCATACTGAATCTCTTCTGCTTCGCGATCATAAGCCACAATAGACTTGAACTTCTGAAGTTTTGTCATTTTGTGAAGCTTACTTTTAAAATGCAAAATAGCAGAACAGTTGCCCATATTTATATACCCGAGCACCAGCAAATTGATTTACTGATAGCTTATCGACAAAAAGTCGTAGGCGACTGACTTGATTGCAATATTATCGACATCGTCAAGCTAGTTCAATGCAAGTCGACATTGCACTTCAAGCACATGACTCAATCATCTGCAATAACATAGTTGCTAGTAGGTCCTAACGATGTAAAGATTTGAAAAAGCTCGATAAGAAAGATCCGAGTTAGGATGAACTAGTCTTGGCAAATATAAAGGCCAAGAAATACGATAGCCTCAGCGCACAACAAAATACGAGAGTATTCTACGTTATGAATCTTTTTGGCTAAACTTCAAGTGTGTATTTCTATTTGGTCCATGAACGATTAATTTAGCTCCGGAAACTGAACAATAGGACTTATTAAAGGCTGTTTGCGTTGGGACCCTTGCGTGGTCAATGCGCAAATTAGGAGTTGGCTCGAGAACAGGCTCTACCGCGACGCTATCATAATCAAGGTTTGCGGTGCACGGGAAACCATAGTGGTCTTATTCATGCAAGCTGTCAAGATCAGGTTTTTTGATCCCAATACAAAAAAGCCACAAATAACATACAGCTTTGTAGTGAACGCGATTGGACTATCAGAACTCCCAAAAAGGTTACTCAAAACGGACCAATTATAAATCTTGCAGCCGATTGAAAATAGTAGCTACAAACCTATCGATCAATTACCTACGTTTCGAAAACTTCTCGAGTTCATAGTCATCAAAAGCCAATAAATCAATGCAAATTGTACTGTCTCCATTTCAGCTTGAACGATTGAAAAATAAATGTTCTAAAAATATGAGACAGTGAGTGCATGCTAAATGGAGCTTAGCATAGCAAGCGTCTGCCGAGCAATGTAGTCTTGTCATAGATTCTTAGCATTATGTTTAAAGGAAAACACGAAAAATGCCGGTAAATATTTTTTGCGGAAATAATAGCCACTAAAAGCAGACGTTAAGTAAGATGAACACTGCAGGTCAAGCTAATCAACAAATTCTGTGATGCTACGACAGTGCTTAGTTGCGTAGTGGTTAGACCGCTCTTAGTTACACTTTGCAGTAAAGCAAAAGTAAATACGCAATTGCATTAATTGGTTAGAGTTGGATTTCTTAGAGTAGCCGTAGACTTCTAGTATATTTAACGCAATACTTTTACCGCTTATATTGAACTACTCACAATAGCTCAGTTGATGCAGACAGACTCTCAAAGTTATCATAGCCCACATAATGAGAAAAGTGTCAAAATATATGCATCCAAATGCTGAAAAAGATCAATACAGGTGCTTTGATAGTTTGCAGTGAGTATAATGAATTCAAGTAATTCAAGTCGTCTTCTGAGTTGAGATCAAAATCGAATTTTCCTGAAAAGGCCTCCTTGTATCGCTAATATTCCGTTCGTGAAAATTTCTGAATATACCGCTTATGTGACCCTCGAGTTGTTGGTTTGAGCTATCAATTGCTTCCTGCCCATCATAATCAACACCTTGCAATCTCAAATTTGGCTGGAACTCTAAAATTTTAAAATTTCGAACTAAAGATTTCGAGCTAAAGAATCCCTTGTCTTGAATTAGAGAAGCGCTGTACAGGCCCTGACACTAATACACTGATAAGTTGAACTTCGCATAAACTCACAACTTTCAGTCTGCTATTAAATAGTTGATCAAAGAGCTTCAACCTTGCTTCCATTGCAGTATCGCAATTTACAGATATTTGCGCAACGTGCACATTATGTAGATCCTTGATATTAATAATCAGTTACTTAGCAGTTTGCCCACAATCATAAAGAACTAAATAATTTAAAATCTGTGTACAGTTCAGTGAAAGAGAGAGCAATTTTGAGAAACTTGCTGCATATAATTGGAAGTCATGCTTATCATCAGTTGAAACGCACGGACGTCAGTGCACACACTAATCAGTAATCAGAATTACGAGCATGGTCCATCTTTAGTTCTACTCAATTTTCGTTTCTTCTTATCAACAGGCTGTCTTATTAGTTCATTCCCTAACACAAATTAATATGATTAATGTAAAAATTTTTTGAAACTTTCTGAAATAGTCTCTATTTTCGGCAATGATATCAATCAAGTCACGCCATGCCGCTTAAGGAATACAATTCCCCAGTGGCGTTCATGGCATTCTTATCAATCGTCAATAAGCCACAAAGTAATTCGTGGTCGACACAACATTTAATGTGTCGAATGGCGACAAAGGCGCGATGACGGCCCGACGGCGTAGTTTGAATCATTTTCACAATCATGTATGAAGGAAAGATGAATGAAGATCATAAAGACTCGCAATCTTCGCAGATTTCTCATAGATTTGATTGATTGATTACCCGTGCATCGTTAGCAGCTTGTTTGTGGACACTTGCGGCACTTTCGTCGCTCGTGCGCTGGTTCATGATCAGTTCATAAGCTTAGTCTAGCTCTTATCTCTTATCAAGCATTGGCCCTTTAAAGGTCTGTGTGTCGGGCCGCGCTCTGTAGTCTTTGCACGCTCGTACTTTTTTTGGAACTGACGTAAAACACACGAGGTTTAACTCTATCGTCTATAGTTGCTGCTACACAATGCTCACAGTGGATTATAGAATATTCTCTAAAGTTTGGACTAACCGTTTAGCTCCCTTACTGCCCCATCTGATACATCCCGACCAGACTGGCTTTGTACCGAATCGCTGGATTGGCGACTACTCAGATGTATCGTGTTTGGATGGAAGATGTACAGAATTTGAATTTACGCTAGTCTACAAGTTTTCTTTCTCTCGTTGGCCTCCAGAGCCCCCCTTCAGCGACTCCACTTCTTTCACCAATTCCCGAACAGGGATATTCTTTTCTGCAGGTCAAAACCATTAATTGCACAATTATGAAGCTGCCTATTCCCTGGTATCGCATGGCAGACCACTAACAGTTCACCAATGATGACTTTCTCTCCACCCACTTATCTCTAGCCATAGCAAGGGGACCTCTTACCCCCCTACCATTCTATCCTGCCGCCAGCTGGCGGGCCCGGTGGCGGATATTGAAGAACTTGCGACGTTGGAACCACCAACTCGCTGAGACAGCTCACTTGGCTGCTTTGCATAAGATCCTAACAGCACGTCGTCTCACTCCGTCTTGGCTTCGCTCTCATAATTCGGGCCACTCCCTGACTCTACCCTCTGCGCTCTGTTTTGGTTGGCGCCCGACACAATAGAACATCGTTTTTGGGGATGCAGTTTCATTCATCCTCATTGGCAAAGGCTAGGTTGGGGAAAAGAGGAGGTCATTGGAGGGCCACTGTTAGATATCGCGCGAGCAAAGTATCATGCCTATCTTCTGCATATAATACAACAAATGCACCTGGCACTCCGACACGGCAAGCAACAGGTAGACCAGGCCGTTTCCGAAATCGAACGCTATTTTCTGCAGGCACACAACTTCAACTAGTAGACCAGGATATCATATTCAGGGCACAAGGGGTTGAGACTAGGTGGTTTTTGGAATTTTATGTAAAGAAACGGCTAGCCTTTTTTTAGTTCTACGCACTCCTTTTGTTCTCAGTTTGATCTTTGCTATCTATATTTGTGCTGCAAGTTTATACTCTCTTATTTCTCTTTGAACTCTCATCCTTTTCTAAAATATTTGTTCTGTTTTCTTATCTTATTCTGCTTGTTTTTCTTCTTACTAGTAGGGTACTCATTCTATTCTTAGTTTATGTTTTTTGTTGCTTGAAGTTTTATGTTTTGTTTCAGTTAGAGGTGTTGAGTAGGGTTAGCGTCTAGCCTAATAAATGGCTGCTTAAGATAAAAAAAACAATTTGATCATCAGTATACTACACTAATTTTTGGTATGTAATTTACAAATATACCAATGATTTTGAGTCCTCAAGTAAATGTAGTGTTGGCTGAGTTTTTAAAAGACTATCTATTTTTACAAGCTTTATTTAGACCGCAACGTTTAATCAGCACATCATGAGTTCAAAGAGTCGATGATCCATGCACTATGCTTAAAAAGCTCTGTTTAATCATCAAATATAACGGTACACTAGATCCTACAGCGCTCCTTAGCAATTTGTTTTCTATTAGATATTCACTGAGATTACTAGATTTCTGGAGCTTGTGAAGCAAATACAGAGAGTGCTCTCTTTGACTCGCGTGACTCTCAGCCGTGAGCTAAAGTCTGAAGTTGATTCATTTGATTTGCAGACTACTTTTGCTCCTGAAGTTCTAGTGAAAAAAGACCTAAAACGACTGTACAAAATCCTGTGAGATGCAATAACACAAAAATGAGTTTGTTTAAAACCCTCCCTCATTAAGGTAAGGTGATGCCATATGGACCTTGCTATGAAAGATAGACCGTGGTCTGCAGGCAAGCTTGGACCATTTTGAGCGACTTCCGTAGTTGCAACTCGCTGTTCTTACGCATAATTCCTCATTCTTTGAAATATATATTTTAAAATAGAATTCACTTTGATTTTTATTTTTTACTAGTGTACTGCCTTCAAAATAATTACAATGGTGATGAAGACTTACTTATCAGTTTCCGACAGATTTCCAAGTATGTAATCTGTTGTAGCTTGGCCTCCCTTGGCAAAAGCTCTTTAACATTTCTCGTGAACGACTCTACAGCAAATCTTGCAATTCTTGGCTAAGGGAGTCGTTTTGAAGTCGTTCAATCTATCATTATGTCGATTGTTGGTCAACAGAAGTGTCAGCGCTACTGATAAGTATGAAGTGGTGTCTATATAAAGCTGTCAAAGACCCGGCTTCAAACAACAAAGTGCGATAAAACTACAATCCTTTCAAAATGGGTATCGGGAGTTTTGGTGGACGCGTATGGAATTATGTGCAGCCCTTACAGCAAACTACTGGTCCTAGTGACTACCGCTCTATTGATAAATCAGAGTGGGATAACGATGCCATTGAAGAGAAGTTTCACATGTTTAGAGACAAGGGAGAGTATACTCCAAATAAGCTACAACGCACTCTTGGACAAGCTTGGGATACATTTCGTCTCCCTCCTAAGCAGCGCAAATACATGCAAAAGCTTGATGCAAACATCTTACTCTACGCTCTTTTGTCTTTTTTCATTAAAACACTTGATAACTCAAACATTTCAAATGCATTTGTTTCTGGCATGAGAGAGGATCTTTCGTTATATGGAAATGAAAGGAATCTTTTCACAACCTTTTTCAACTGTGGTTATATCATTGGATCTATTCCATCTCAGTTTATTTTGAATCGCATTAGACCATCAATTTGGATTCCCACTTGTGAGTTTATTTGGTCAGGGTTGGTCATGGCTTTAGCTGGATGCAAGGGTCCTGAAGGCGTATGTTTAATTTTTTTATTAGTGGAATGAGCGTTTAATAATGGGTTTAGATTTATGGTATACGTTTTATGATCGGTTTTTTTGAGTCTGTCGCATACCCCGGCCTTGCAATGGTTCTTGGATCTTGGTACAGACCTTCCGAACTAGCAAAGCGTATGCAAACCTATGACGCAGCCTGGGCAATCGCGTCTATGTTTTCTGGTTACATTCAAGCTGGTGTTTATACTTCTATGGACGGTCTTGCTGGATTTGCTGGATGGCAGTGGCTTTTCGTCATAGATGGTATAATTGGAATCCCAATTTCTCTTCTTGGTTATTACTGCATTCCAGATTTCCCTATCAACAGCCATGTAATTTGGATGAATGATTTGGAGAAAGAATACAGTTACGTGAGAATGGAGTTAGTTGGTCGCAAAGCACCCAAAAGGCTCACGATAAGACGTGTATTCAACATGTTCAAGACCTGGCGACCTTACGGATTTTTGTGGCCTTGGTGTTTATTCAATATCTGCGATACCACCTCGTACTTCAATCTTTGGCTGGATTCGCTAGGAATATACTCTACTCAGCAAGTCAATTTGATCCCCACAGGTGGATATGCTATTTCTCTTTTTTCGGGATACATATCTGCTAATATATCAGACCGCATTGGTCTTCGATGGCCATTCATCATCAATGCTTGCTTCTGGTGTTTCTTAGGCAATTTACTCTTGGCAATTTGGCATATTCCTTTTGGCGCGAAAATGTTTGCATTTTTCTGCCCAAATCTTGGCTACACATTATGGGGTATGATGCTCGCTTGGTCTGCTGAGGTTTTCCAAGACGATGCAGAAATGCGTGGAATGCTTCCAGCTTTTGGATCAACCTTGTCTTACGCAGTCAATGCTTGGCTTCCGAATATTATTTTTCCGTACAAACACGCGCCACAGTACAAGGATACTTACGGGTACCAAATTACAACAGGCCTTATCTTTTTGGAGTTCTTAGGAATATTATTCATGCTTTACATGTCGAGACGTGAGGCTATGAAACGTGGTCGGGTTATCAACGAGTTTGGTCTTGCTGTTGATGTTGATGACGCCGCATTAGTCGCTGTACGAGAAAATAGTATTGAGCGCGTAACTTCATTATCACGTGAAGTGTCACGCGACTCTTACGCGTTTGAGAAAAACGTTACTGTTTTGGAGGCGGTAGAGAAAGATCCCTCGGTCGAGTCTGAGAAGGAGATTGTGAAGAAAGAGTGATCAGTATATATTTATTTGCGTTACATGTAGAAGTTATAAGAAATAGTTAATAGAAGGATAACTAATCCACCAATCCACCTTGCTTGCAAAGAGAGTAAAACATGCTCTCCTTATTCTTCAATAGGATTTGCGGAGTGTCAAATTCTGCAACTCGACCTGCTGATAGTACGACAATCTTATCCGAATCAATAATTGTGTTCAGTCTATGAGCAATTGTCAAAATTGTTCTATTTCTGAACTCTTTACGAATAGTCGATTGGATAATTTGATCTGTTTCAACATCAACTGCAGCAGTAGCTTCGTCCAGTACCAAAATCTTACTAGGTGTCAAAAGTGCACGAGCCAAAGAAAGAAGTTGTCGCTGTCCAACAGAGAAATTAGATCCTCCTTCTAACACCATTGCATAAAGTCTTCCTTCCATTCCCATAACATGATTCTTCAGATGACTGAGTTCCAACGCAGCCCAGAGCTGATCATCCGTGAACTTACTGCCCGGATCTAAATTATCACGAACGGTTCCTTCGAAGGCTTGAGAGTCTTGCGGGATGATTGCTAAATTTTGCCTTAAGTCTCTCAATCCGATTTTACTGGTATTCACCTTGTCAATTGCAATAAACCCTCCCGCTGGCTCAATCATTCGAAACAAGGCTAAAGTTAATGACGATTTGCCTGCACCCGTTCGACCAACAATTCCAATTTTCTCCTTAGCATTAACCTTAAGATTGATTCCTTTCAAAACTAAATCTAAACCTATAAATAATTAGTAATTGCATTCTGCTTCAGTAGAGAGCGTCAACTTACCAGAGCGATATCTAGTAGAATATTCATGGAACTCAATTGACCCATTCAAGGGCCATTCTTTAGGAGGACGATTATTTATGACTATATCTGGTGCTTCAGTAGGCAATTTGCAGTACTCTAGAATTCTCTCCACTGCGACCGTTGAGATTTCGACTTCAACAGTCATTCTCACAATAGTGCCTAAAGCTTGTGTGGTTTGAAGTGCATAGGACACTGTTAGACCGACTGATCCAGCAGATAGATGGCCATACGACACAGCAACAATCGAAAGTGACGATGCTAAGAAAATGATCGTACTTCCAAGAAACTCAAGACGAATAGCAAGCCATCGGCGCGCAATCATCGAAGGATGATAAGATCGATTATTAAAATCAATGTGGTACTCGTTAGTACGATTAAATCTTCTTAGCGCTTGAAAGGCACGGATTGTGCTAATTCCGTTCAATGTCTCTTGAAAATGTGCATAAATTGGGGACCGTGAAACTGACTCCAACCGTTTGAGTTCACGAGATGTTCTCATGTAAAATTTTTGATGATATATGTATAAAAATGCAATTGGTATAATGAACAAAATGAAGGCTGGATTTGCTGAAGAGATTACGAACAAAGCAAAAAAGACCTTGAACAGATTGCTGAAAAAATTCATGAAGACACGAACAAGAACTTCATCAACACGATTGATATCAGCTGTAAATCGGTTAATAACTCTTCCAATAGGAGTGGTATCAAAAAATGACATTGGCGATCTTATGACTCGACGAAGCATAGCATCATGTAGTACTCTCGCTGCACGTATGGTGCAAAAGATCCAAAGAACAAGAGTATAAACGATCGTTAAAGCTGCCGAGCTTATTCCAAAAAGCAAGTAAACAGACAGATACTTTTTGACATCTGGATTACTCTGTCGCTCGGTATTGACTTCAGACCAATGTTTCAACCACACATTTCCACCCACTGACAAGCCGTTCGAAATCATCATCAGCACAAGAAAAATTGCCACGGCACTCCAATTAGCTGCTTTAATATATTCTTTGTATACTCCAAACTTTACTTGCCCCTTTTCTGAGTGTTCCCGTGTCTGTTGTGATCGCCTATTCGGTACTTCATCCATCGTTGATGGTCTCTTGAAACTGGCAGTACTAGCGCGTCGCAAAGGCATACCAAAACCTAGCGGAGTCCCATCTTCGTAAAATTCTTCAATATCACTTTCTTCATTTTCATTGTCGCTTTGAGTCAAAGGATCAGATCTTTCTTTTGGTTTTGATAATTCCACATCGTCGCCAGGGCGCTCTGAACCAAACTCTTCAATGAGCCTTTTAATCTCACTATCTTTTTTCAATACATCATTGTAAAGACCCGTCTCAATAATTCTTCCCTTGCGTAACATTGTAATACTGTCAGCCTGTGCCAACACAGGAATAGCATTTGTAGCAAGAATTTTAGTTTTTGAAGCTAGCAATCCCCGAGGACCAAGCACATTGTCAATTAAATGACGTCCAACATGCTGGTCAACAGCACTCAAAGGATCGTCAAGAACATACACATCGGCACGAGCATACACAGCCCGTGCTAATGCAAGTCTTGCTTTTTGTCCACCCGAAAGACTAATTCCTTTCTCTCCAACTAACGTCTCATCTCCATCGGGTAATGCGGAAAAGTCTTCAAGTAACGCGCATGCATAAACCGTTTTCTCGTAGAAATCAGCGTGAAAGTTTTTACCAAAGAGAATGTTGTCCTTCACGGTAGCATTCATAATCCACGGAACCTGAGAGCAATATGCAAAATGTCCTCGAACTGTAACAGATCCCGCTTTTCGATACAAGTCACCGAGAAGTGCTTGTAGGAGTGCCGATTTTCCATCACCTACTCTTCCGACTATACATGCTAGTTGACCTGCCTTAACTTCGAAAGATATATCAGAAAGTGCAGTAGGGAGCGTTCCTGCTTCGTCCCACAAGAACGTTCCGTCTTTGACGCTCACAACAGTTTGTCCTGGTTGAGTGGCAGCGTCAAGATGAACAACTGCGTCATCTTGCAGTTCTGAAGTAGTAAAAAATTCTAGTATACGATTCGATGACACCAGAGCTTCCACAAACTGCGTAATAAAAGCAGGAATTTCTCGCAAAGGACTTGAAAGAAGATTGAATAAAGTGAGTGATGGAAACACGATATCAGTTGACAAAGGTCTTCCCGAAGTGTAAACAAATACAGCAAAAGTTGAGCAAGAAACAAAGAAAGGGGCACACGATCCAACAAAATTGACGATTGCGCTGAAAACTCCTCGTGTACGTAGATTGACTAATTCCTGGTTATTCCGAATCTCGCTCAATCTCTCGATGAATGATTCTTCCCAAGCATATAGTTTGATAGATTTTATGGAAACCAAAATTTCACCAGTCAATCGAGTTCGTTTGTCTTTAACTTTCATTTGGCGCTTTTGTAAAGCTCGTAGTCGCTTTGCAATAACGGAGTTCAAAATCATTGTAATAATAGTAATCGCAACGCCAACCCACATGCTATTTCCAACTAAGGCGTGTAAATTGTATAAACAAAGTACAATTTGGAAAGGTCCTGCCCATATTGCTTGCCCTGATTGAATAATTTCCTGTAATCGGGGAACGTCTACACTCATTAAATTCACGATATCACCAGTAGACTTGGCCTGGCGGCCATCATTCGACAGATGCATCGACTTTCGATAAATGAGTGATGCCAATGCAGATTTAGCATTCATAGCTGTGCCAAAGACTTGGAGAAGATATTGTTGCTGGAACAAAGTCTGTGTGAAAGAGCAGGCAAACATTGCAAAAGCAATGAATATACCGGCCGATAAAGGAAGTGAGTTATCATTGTTATAGCGGTTAACAAATAGAATTAGTTGACGAAGCAAATTTGGTTGAACAAAAGATAGAGTATCGCCGACCAATTTGAAACAAACCGCAACTAAGTAAGATGATCCAAAACACCTGATCAAAGTCCGGTTTAGAGACGGTTTAAGCTTCTTCTTTTCGTGCAGCCATGCTTTCTCGAACATTAATCTGGATCGATCAGTTTTGTTCTCGAATGGAAGCTCAGGTAAATCATCCTCAGTTAGCGAGTCTTCATAGCCAAGACGTATAAGTTTTGTTGCATAAGAAAATGTCAGTCTTGAGAAAATATTTGCTGATCCCACCGGAGAGTTGTCGACCTCTTGGTTTAAAGACTCGTACTGAGAAACGGGCGGAGGAACAATAATTGACACTGACAGAATTAGAAGTGTTAAGGAGAAGATGCGAGTGAAGACTTACATATGACAAGAACAGTTGTTGCACTAAACGATAATGCGAACGATACAAACAGAACTTGATTCTGCACCCATACATGTCTTTGGATCATTCCATATAACCTCACGAAGCCCGTGACTGCACTCAAAAACCAATAGAACATCACGATGCCGCTAGGAAGCCTAGCACGAAAATACTCAACATACTGAATGTACGCAGCAACAAAGACAGAAATGAAGTAGGCAGTAGATGCCCAAACACGTAAGTCTTCCCATGTCCCAGTTAATGAGAGTATCGCACTAGAGAAAATGATCTGCGTCACTGCGACAAATCCTATCAATACTGCTTTTGCATAAAACCATACACCAACTGGAACAAACACCACCGGAGAATTAGCCAAAGCTCTTAAGTCTCGTGGAGCCAATATAATCATTACAAATCCAAGAACGAAAGGAAAGATGGAATCGGCAAAGCATCGTGTGAAGTTGTAGTATATGGGAGAGATCGGGCCCCATCCCTCAGGATCTGCACAGAAACTCATGATTGATACCGGAGTGCTTTATACTTAAAGAGGTTTTACTTGTGCTGCACAAAATTGGGATCGCCGGCCCTTAGTGGAAGATAAGAAAAAAGTAGAGCGCAATTGTTAAACTGGAAAGCTTTGGATCAGTTGCAGTCCCAATAAAATCTTGTATAGCAACGCTAGTTTTTTTAGAAAAGCAAAAGCAGATACTTACTCAAATCATACATACTAACGTACTAGCTCTAATTATATAAGTGTAGTTATAAATATGCTGCAATGATAACGGAGAAATAATTAACATGATTCACGAAACTGACGGAGGCATTTAACTATCACACGTGACCATATTTGATTCACTGTTAACTCCGTATTTGAACTCTAGTCGCAACTGTCCGCTAGTTATACAATGGCAGTTTAAAAAAAAAATGGCGAAATTTAGCCTACAACAATCTCCTACTTCCACCAAGTTGACTTTCAATATCAGAAAATTTTTTTTGAGTAAACTTGTTCTAAGATCAAATTGGGCAATGCCTTTCACACTGATTTTTGCAGCATTAAAAGTGTTTATTTAGGAAAAAGTCATTAAGAACTCTATTTCATCATTCGTGCCTGAAATTGAAAAAGAGCGTAGAATCGGTCGGATATCCCGAACTACAGGTAGTCGCGCGTTTATATTAATGTACGAAACAAGTGCTACAAAACTTTGAGCGCTTTCTCCGTCGTATGTCCGAACTCGGACTTTGATACCGTTTTGGTAAGATTTAGTATTTGCGATGGCTGATGAGGGAGTGAAATTACACAAGCATAGATTTTTAAGGAGCTACCCGAAATATTTGGAGATCTAGCCTCCAAAGCTCAACTTCTTTTAGCATCTTATTTGGTCTAGGAATAATAATCTTTTTCACTGCAACGCTAGCCAGAGCCAGCATCGACCGTTAAGTGAAGCACAATGCAACACCAATCATTGCGCAAGGCTGTTTAAGCTTAATCCAAATATAGTGCCTGTCGCAGCGAGCTAGAGCTTGGCGTTGACAGCCTTCTTTCCCCAGTCTGCATCTCTAAGTGAATATATAGGCATTGTGCTCATTTGTTTCATCACTGGCCACTTCTTCATCTCGTCACAACAATGTCTGGCCCAAATAAGCAGCCATGGTGTTCTTAGGTAAGAATAATAAGCAGTCTTGAGCCGCACCATATGCGCTTTGGGAGCAATGAATAAGCTTCAGAGACCACGCCTCGCGCTCGTTCTCAGCCGTACCTTTGTAAGTGCATATGCTTAGGAACCTTTAACAGCTACTTCCTTGCCACTATTATCAGATTTTTGGAGCAGATGTGTTTGATTTTAATTTAGTATGGAGGGTTTTTTTACTGCCGGATCGTCAATTAATCTATTTGGGTCCGAATGGCTCGATGAAGCTACATCGTTAATTGAAATCAACAGCCAAAAAGCGTCGCAGGCCGCCAATATTTCTTCGGTTTACGCAGACGCTGCAGACGTGAGCAATGAACTTGATAGTCAAACGATGGATTTTCTTCAGCTTGATCAAGCGTTTTTGCCTCCAGATCTTGATCAAAACTTCTCTCAAGCGCTGCAAACAGTATCTAATGAGAACTCACCTCCACAGGGTCATCATTCTGTGGACAGTAGCGACTCATTTGGTAGTCATAAAGGTTCATCTTCTTTGGTTGTTTTACAAAAACGAAAACGCGGAAGACCTAGGCTTATCGCAGATAAAGATCAGTCGGACGTAAGTACATGAAGAGCCGGTGCAATATCAGATTACTGACGTTATATCTAAAAATAGCGGCGTCGTGCTCAAGTCCGTGATGCTCAAAGAACGTACCGTCAAAAAAAAGATCGAACTATTCAGGAGCTTCAGTCCCGAGTGCGTACTTTAGAGGCTGCTATTGAGTCAATGCAAGGTGTCTTTCTTGATGTATACGACTACGGTATACAATACTCTGTCAGCCATAATTTGAACTCCGATTACATACAAAATATGGCCTCTGCTGCGTCTCGGGTCCTTGATCTTGCTCACGCTGCCATGCCTTCTACTTTTTCTGGAACTGAAAGCGATCAGGCTTCAGAAAGTCGCCAGTATCTTGTTGGCAAAGGTGCTACTGAGACAACTGATCGTCAGTTTGATACGACACCAATTTACAAAATTCTACCTACCCCTCAAATTTTCGCTACTGCTGCTTCTCTTAAGACTCGAGTTTTAGATCGTCCAGGCAAAGATCGGTACGAAAAGCTACAAGAAGCCCTGTTTCGGTGTTGCTTCTTGGTAGCCAAGAATACTATAGCGACAAAGAATCCAAGTGCGATATCAAGAATATTTCCAGAAGGGCTTGTAAACCCAGATTCGACTTATCGTATTATATCTATTTTTTTGAAACGTCCAGAAAGAATTGATCCCACGAAATGGAGATTCACCAAAGACGCTGAAAATATATATCCAAAGTACTTAAGCCCTATGTCAGTTGCAGAGAAAGTGCGGATTGCAGAAGAGTTAGATGAAAGAGGTCCTCTTGACCTCGATGCAGTTGTGTCTTGGCTTTATGGTCGCGGTGTCAGTCTAGGAAACTGTCCTCGCTACAGTCTTTACGATACAGAAATGGCAATTATTGCGGGAGAAAAGTCAAAACTTGGTGGGAACTCATCAGTAGAAAATATTTAGTGGTTATACTACATACTGGATTATAGTCTTGCTATACGTGTTCATATGCTGGCGTTACTTAGGTGAAATCTGTTCGTGTGATTATGAGTTTTGTTTGGAAAGCAAGGTGTTAGTCTAATTTAAAAGTAGAAAGAAATCTAAGTGCGGTTTTTTCAAATTTCACAAGCCATTATTCATATTTTTTAACTAATACTTAACCACAGAAACCAAAAATTTCTCAAAGTTTAGTCAAATAATTATAGACACGTTGGTTCAATTGAAAGTATTCAGGAATTCGAAGCCCTACAATTCTCGACGAAATTTAGCAATTTCATAAAAATATCATTTTTCACATAATACTTATAATTCCATAGACCATAGATACTTGTCATCTTAAACAATTGGCAAATTACCTTCACGAACTGTCTGATTTCGTTTCTTTCCTAGTTTTTACACATGCTTAAGCGGTTAAAACTTTAACAAAAGAGTACCTGGATGATTAATCCAAAGAGCAACATCAACACACAGAAATAGAATCTGTTGAAAGCTTTAGTATAGAGATTTAGCAAACATCACTATTAAAAATCAACTAATTTTACTGTGATTCAAAGTCGAAGTTGAATCAAACAGAAGTCTTCCGGTTCGAGGCAGTGCCCTAACCCATCAGAAGATTGTTAGCGCCACATCTTCAAATCTACGTATTTTCTTATTTTCCGATCGGAAATCCGCTTGAGTTGAGTTGAGTTTATTTAACGCCTACGCGAGGGCGCGGAACCCTCATACGGCGTGCAACTATCGACGGAATTACGAGCGAAACCATAAAAGAGCGATCTGAACATCTACGCAAAGTATGATGGCAAACACATGCCCAGTAGACTACTGTCCTCTACGCCGTCCGGACACCCTCCTACGTAGCCCGCAAAACCTCCAGTTACAAGTAAAGATTAAGAGGGAGCTAGTGCTCCAGCGGGAGGCGACGTTGACCTAGTCGCAGTAGCTCGGAGGGTGCCTTGGTTATTTTGGAGGCCAAAAAACGAAGGCCGCGCCGTGTCGCGATAAGTTTGTTAAAGTAGCGCAAGCTGATGTGCTGCGGGTTGCGTCTGC